>JASANE010010044.1:0-60904 GCA_030248225.1 Trileptium ribeirensis
AACTGTTATCTTATCATACGGAGATGGTGCAAAAAAAATATCGATTGCCACAATAAGCAACTGCTTTTTCGTCTGAAGATAATAATGTTCTGGATTGGAGTCAAACAGAAATATGGGAGTAAGCTCAACAAAGGTGAGTAATAAATTTAACTTATTTAAAAATATAGATTTTTATGGCTAGTACTTGGGCCATGTTTGAAAGACTGTACGAATACCTCAGTAGGTAGTAGCGCTATGGACGAAAAAAAAAAGATTTTTAGAACTCCAACATTTTGACTTATTTTAAGTGTGATTGCAGTAAGGATTTTTAAAACGGGTCTACAGGCAAAATACAGAGCAATATATTAATTTTTGTTGTTTTACCTCAACGCCAATCAGAATAGATTTATCTATTTCGCTACGTGTTAACAAAGAGGGTTTCAAGTATTGCATTCAAAGTGTTTTTATAAGGACAAAAACCTTACCAATACTTCGGGACCTTTTTAAATTTGAAAAAAAAGTAAGAGCTTGAGTAAAAAAATGACGAAATTTTAAAAATAAGCGCGCCCCAAAATTCGAAAAAGGATTTTTGAACCTAGAGGAAGGAGCTAATCCACACATCCAATATTAACATTTATTTTTAAGTTTAATAAATCACATCAGTTTTGTTTCATTAGAAAAATTTTTAGTGTTTCACAATTGGATGTGTGCACTAGTCCTTATTGGTGTAATCGGAGAGGGGCTTGCTCAGTTTTAACTCAAGTTGCTCACGGAAAACCTTTCATGTCCCCTGCACTAGCCAGGTGATGTAAATCAGCCGTGTACCTGAGGTCACACAACAGTGAGGATGCACTGTCGACGGCGTCCCTGGTAGGCAGTTTCAACCAAGGCGGGGTGTGAGCAACGGGGTCGGCTGGACATTCCTTAAATTGGATTTTTGCTCGTGTCGGACCACTCACTCAGAAAAAAACTCACGCTCGATGTTCTGCTAGCATGTGCTTTAGATATGTGTACTTTATACATATTACCGTTTGTCTTCGGCTAGGCTCCGGTTTAGTGGCCATCTAGCCGCGTGTATGCAATGCATCCTGTGCTCAAGGGTAAAAAAAAATAAAAATGGGGATAGGAAACTCAACCCTGAACAGTCTCGTGAGCGCTTCTCAATATGTGGTTTTTAGTACAATATTATGTTTTGCGGGTGGGCTCCGTACTCTTGACGGCCATCCATCCCGACTTGGTTTTCGCGCATAGATAATATGTTTTCTCAAGGTTAGATCCCGTGTAAAAATGGGTAAAAGGGGTCTCACCCTGAACCTACAATTTTTATTTATGTCAAATCACAATTGTGTGTGCATTTTCGGTGTTACGTGCCTTTGCACTACCGTGTAAAATTTTCTAGCTCAAAAAAGAAAAATCTCAACTCAAGGAAGTTGCGAGATTTTTGACCTATTCTTAGATTAGAAACCCAACGGTCCTGCTTCTCGCGTTCCTGGGTACCCTAGGGTGACTCACAGGGGGAATTTATGTCCCCGTGAGCCTTGCTTGTTGTCGCTCCTCTAATGCTAAGACGAACATACGAGGGTTTTAAGTCTCGTATGCGCCGTTAAATTATAAAAAAATTGACACACAGGGGGTGCAATGTCCCTGTGTGCCTCGGGATATTTTTCAAATGATCACGCAGGGGATTTTATGTCCCTACGTGACCGCGGCTTGCAGAATGATATAAGCGCCTAATAATTGTTTGGTCGTTGTTCTTTTTTTGTAAAACTATTCTTCATCTTAAAACAAATATTCAGCGTGGAGATGTTTACTAAAAACATAATACAGCAGTCTCCGTTTTTATTTTATATTTGTTTCATATAGCCGTTTACTGAAAAAAATGCGCTCAAGCTGCAATAATAAACAGAAATAATACACTCAAGCTGCACAAATTATACACATATTTTGGTTTTAACATCAAACTGCCTATGCTTTAGCTTTGCAAAGCTTTCCCCGCTAGAATCAAGTACATTCATAGCAAAGCTTTGCTGCATCAGTAACCATCGCCTGTGCATAAAAAATAAATTTTTATAGTAAATAAATTTTTATATTAAAATACAAGTTTTATAGTAAATGTTGTCAACATAAAACAGATGTTTGGTACGCCAATATTAAAAAATTAGAGGCGGAAATGAAACGTATGTCTTGGCATTGTCGATGCACTCTAAGCCGAGCGTAATACATACAAAGCCTAAGACGAAATCATGGCGGGCAGTTGCTGACCCGAACGTACAACCCTAAGCTGTTTTTAATGGCCCCTAAACGTGACATGGTTCGGTTCGCAAATAAAATTTTTGGAAACTTAAATACTGTCAACTTTTTGGAACTACATGGTGTTTCTACATGTTCACGTTATAATTATCTACCCTCAATATTTCTTCAATATTTTATGAACTAATTTGATTTGACTGTATTTGACTGCTAATTCCTATGCCAGCCGAAGATACGCTTTTACTTTAATGTAAACTTAAAATAAACCTCTATCGTAAACAATAATTTTGTAGACAACTAGTCTACTGTTGCCTAGATATCGTGCAATAAAGCGTTTTTTGCAGATATTTTTGGGTTAAAAGGGGTTTAAACTTTTACATTTCAAAAAGACCCGAATCGAAATGCTCTGAAAATGGGACAAGCGATAAAATGCAACAAGAAAGTTATGAACTTATATTTCTTACTAGAAGGTTGTCGATTGGTCATGAATCACAATCGACATATAGCTATATGTCATGCCTGTGAGACCTACTATTAATTTGTAAAATTGGTACCATAGCAAGTGATACAAGTTTTAAGTAATCATCGAATAGTTCACATGAGATTTGTAGTAGCAAAAATTAATTTAAAGACTGAATTTTGATCACGATAAAAAATTTTCATTGCAAATTTAGTATCTCCTAGAATAGGTTGATTTGATAGACAAGTTTGTATAAACAGTATTATAAATGCAGTATTGTAAATTAGTGCGCAAATAATTATTTTGGTTACATATTTTCTTAGTGTGTATTTTATGTGAGATTGATCGCGCAATCGAAATACATCAACACGCTATTGTATTGTGTACGAGTGATGATTGTTTGTGAACGGTGATTGTACCTACCGTCGTACAGTCAAATATTTGCAAACGCGATTGTTGGTGTAATGAATTACGTTTCTTCCGGTCACTGGTAATTTGGCTATTATCTACGCCAAATCATAGCATGGCGGTGGGTTGTTCATGTATTGCGTGCGATGTGTCCTTGGTATAGAGGATACTGCTGGTGTAAATTCTTATAAGAAACAATTGGCGCAAATTGGGGTTAGTATGGTGCAGCATGGATGCGGTGGTTAATAGTGTGGTGGTTAATTGGTTTCAACTTGGTGGTAAATGGTAAAAAAATACAATTTCGTTAATAGAAGATCAATACTATTATAAAAGAATTGTTGGATAATGAATGTTTGGTTTGATGGATTGATTCATTGATTGTATTTTTGAATGAATATTTTGATTTGGTATGGATTGCTGTATCGAATATGGTTAATGTTACTTTCTATGCAAAAAGGTTATAGTGCAAAAGTTAGGAAAATTTGGGGACAAATTTTTGTGTGACGGAGGGGGTAATGTAACGATGTGCTGCCTTGGGAACAAATTCCCTTATGTGACTCCGGGGGGACGTATTAGGTCGTAAACCCAAAACACACCGGGCCGACGCTCTTAACTCCACTTCACATGGCCTAATTTCCTTCCCTTGTGTATTGTTTGTTTGTTTACCATCTGTGCAATACATTTATTGTGTGTTTACAGTCTACATTGTTGTTATGAAATATTGTATACAAAAGTATGTGTATTGTATATGTATATGTTTATTTCTATACGAAGTGTATGTTTGTCACACATAGTTTATGAATTTGTTATGTGTTGGAACGTAGTGTATGTATGCTGTATCATTTGTCGTGTGTTTACATTTCTATGCGCGTTTGATGTATTTCGTATTGTGTTGGAACTTTTGTACAGGATGCAAGAGAAATTTTAAGACTTAGCTAATTTTGAGAGAGTTCGCAAGGGAGTAACAGAAACAAGAGAGTTTTATGTGAGTCTAGGCCATAAGTTGGAAATATATCGAATTTGAGTGTAAGGGTCGGGTGCCTTAAGCATTAGGCTTACATTGCGGATATGTGTATGTGTATCTGCTGGATTTTCGAATAAAATCTTAAATTTTGTTTATACTTAGGAATTCGGGGAAAATCATAAAAACTCATTCTTTAACGACTAAAATTCACTTCGCTTTAAGAGAGAATTTTAGGGGAGTGGAACCAGAGTAAAACTTGGAAAACTTTACTATGTAATTTGAAACACTTAGAGAAATCAATAGGGAGAAAATTAGGAGTAAACCTCTAGCTCGGGTATTTAAGCGGTTGCGCAGTTAGATCAGGGCCTCAGTCGGCCTCAGAAGCTGCGCAATCAGGGTGAGTACGGTTCAGCCGTTTATTTGTTTAAACGTTTGTGTAAAAATTGTAATTTGTCGTAGTGTGTGAAATAAATCGTTTGAATTATAGGTGGTGATACATTAAGGCCTTAGGATTAAGCTCACAAAATAAAATATCTCTTGGTGCTCGCATTGTAGTAGTTTTGTGTGTAATCTACGGTGGGACTAAAACACCCCTAGGACCACGTAGGTTACAATTCGGAATGGGAGGCGTGGAATATATATATGTACAACAGTCATATTGTATTCTGTGATGTTAAATAAGGTGTGACTTTGAAAATGCTGAAATAGTAAAATGAAATTTATAGTTAATTTATCCGATTTGTCGGGCTATATATATAATAAACGCATCCATCATTTTAATCATTGTAATGTTAAGCTGAGAATTAATTATGATGATTACTAATGCCTTTCATTGTCGTTGTTGAGCAATATTTTTGTAGCGAATGCGGTTTTCAATCGTTCGAACTATCAATGGCTGTTGTTACGGCGTTCTTTGGGGGAATCGTAGGTATGCTTGTTGGTACAAGCTTCGGAAATACTGCATCTGATGAATCTTATAAGATACGAAATCGTTTGACGCATTATATCAGTCCTCGGGATGCCCAAGTTAGTTCGAGCACTATATTGGTTATTGTCACACCATAACTGTACTAATTATTACTCTTGTTTAGTGAAGCAGAATTTGCAGAAATGTCTGAAAGACAGCTAGCAGAGTTTTTATTCTAATAGTGGTTTAAATTTATTTTTCTCAGTCTGTAAAGAACTATATACAACATTGCTGTTACGCAAATTGTTTATTTAAACAGCCGTTTTTGGGCTACGAATCAAAGTTTGAAAATATCAAAAATGTCATGTAAATAATTTAGAATTTTGTCGAATTGGATTTCCTGCGAATTTGGGGTAAAAGATACGTTTATAGGGTTCATTAACCTGCTAGAGACGTTGATGTTTTAAACTCATCTTGGCTATGATACGTAGTACACTTGCGTTACAGTGCAAAAGACTGAAGTTGATAAATTTTTCCACTAAACACTGTGAAATTTCAGTATATTTAATTTAGCGTTGTATTGAAACCGTCAGAAAGAGTCTTTAATTTTTTGTGTATATATGTTGCATTATTATGAATACGACTGTGTTTCGGTACAGTGTTTCTTTCCTATACCGGTAGTTCTATGTGCTCAGGTTGTAAAAAATAATTATAATTTTTATTCAAAGTTGCGGTTATAAATGATTTTAATTTTGAGCCCCTTCAGCTTTATAATGCTAGTCTGATAGAAGTTTAGGAACACCGCCAGAACTGCTGTTCTGAGAGTCACAACTCTTTATATAGCTTAACTTAATAATCAGGTTTAAAGCAAATGAAAAGCTATGATAATTTCATGTTGGATTCTTGGTGACCACACCATTGTCAACGTACCGACGTTCTAAATGCCCTGAAAGCAGTTAATAATTTAACATGAAGATCTGTAAATCTGATTTATATGTTTTAAACCAGTAGAAACAGACGTAAAGGTATGAAATATTCATGCTGTGCTCTAGATAACTAATCAACGTATTCAGCTTATCTGAAACCCCTACACACTTATACTTATATATGTACAGTCCATTGTTGATTTTTGCACGCAATACTTAAGCAAAGAAATACATACTACTTTTGGAAATCGGGTTCATCGACCGTAAACTTTTGGAACTCCTGAAGGTATAATAATCAAGTTGCACTCTAGATGTAACCATCGTATTTATCGTGCTTGATTACTCCAAAGTACTAGTTGTGAACTAAACACAAGCAATAAAATGCAGAAATTTTCAGACGTCAAAGTACCAAGCAGTAACACTGATTATGATGTTTCCAAATCATTTGGTAGTTATTATAGCTATACGTTGGCTCGTTAAGATAGAAATGTTTTGAAGACGTTTTTCTTGCATAGTTTCGGAGATAAGTTTCTTTCCGGAGAAAATTATGATCTTTATACGCACCTTATTTAAACACACTTTAACAGATCACCGAACATGCTTAACTTTAATTTTATACAATAAGACCATTCTTTAGGTGCAATTATTTGGAGCGCAGTCTAATTTTATTTACATATAAAAGACATGGAATGTGCGTCTGCTCTTGAAACTCATTCTTGTATGAATAGATTTTTCGAATTTTTTGATTGAAGTAAAAATCGCTGAGCCAAAGTTTTTTCAAATGGGCAAATGGCAGGGATTTTTACATTTCAAAAAATTCATCGTACCAATTTTTTAAATAATGAATAGCACTTTTATAAAAAATACTATGAATATTTTTATGTAAAGTGGACGTTCATACCTGGTAGAAGAAAAATTGCCTTTGACGTTCCGCTGTAGGGGAGGGAGAGGGCTGATTCCTCATGTTCCGCCACTAACCACAATTGGCCACAACCCCCATGCTTGAAATTTTGACCCTTTAAATTTTTGGTTTTGACACAGAGAAATTTATATTTTTGACCAACAGACGGTTCAATTTTACCGAATTCTGCTACTTTTGTCCATTTCAGTCGCAGAAGTTAGTAACTCGCAAGCGAGGGTGAAACAGAGCGTGCCCAGTTTCATTTTTAAGTTACATATCGTTTTGTTTAATCACCTGTAACAGGCTGTGTTTAATGTACTGGGCTCTCCAAATTGGGGTTGGGGGCCTCGTGGCATTTTTCGGTTCCCCTTGGTTCAGAACAGGTGCCCCCGGGTTCATGCGCCCCGGCAAAATTTTAGGCTCCCCACGGTTCGCCGCCTCTTCGAAATTTTTTTTGTTTCCAATCGGTCCAAAGTACATAAAATTTGATCAAAATTTGTATAGTCAACCGGGGCAAATCGGAACAGAAACTTAAAAACTTTGCTGTATTTTTTGGGGGGAATTCAGTAAGGTAAAAAGCATTATACAGTACCTGTGTATGCCAGCTATTGGAACACGCTATATTTTGGGGTCTACCGGATGTACCTTTCGTGGATGGCCAGCAGTAGATGTTCCGTTTTTACCCCGGCTTTTGGGGCAAATCGGAATATCCTATACTAAAATTCCGTTCTGAATTTCGCAAATTTTGTCAAAATTTGCTTCAAAATCGCTTTTTCTCTCCACCAAAACCATTTTGGCAGTGTTTTTGACACGATTTATAACAGTTTTCGCTTGGAAAAATGCCTTCTGGCAAGTTCGGCCCCCCCCGGCTCGGTACCATGGCGGCCCCCTGGTTCATGCCCCCTGGCAAAATTTTCAGCAAATGGAGAGCCCAGAATTGTAAAACCTCGTCGACCCTGAACGCATCGAAAACAACTGACAACGCATCAAGTATTTGTGCTGGTCTCTACATAACCAAACCATCGTCGGCCTATCGGCAAATATATAGCCGGGACAATTCGTGATGACCTGTATGCAATACGTAACCAAACGACAGGCTATATTCTGGAAATCTTGTTCATTGAGCCTAAATCCATGAAAACCCATGAAAATGTATGATATATGCACGCTGGACTCTAGTTAACCAAATCATTTTATCTTGCATACTGAAAACTTT
Organism: Trileptium ribeirensis; assembly: GCA_030248225.1. Taxonomy (NCBI): domain Eukaryota; kingdom Metazoa; phylum Nematoda; class Enoplea; order Enoplida; family Thoracostomopsidae; genus Trileptium; species Trileptium ribeirensis. The sequence goes on from JASANE010010044.1 coordinate 8,012, forward strand.
TATATAATTTATTTTTGATGCCATGTACCAAACTACTAAAGACATGCTATTTTCCGGAAATTGAGTTCATTGATCCTAAACCCAATGAAAACACATGAAAATGCTTGAAATATGCATGCTGGACTCAAGATAACCGAGTTATTGTATTCAGCGTTAAGAAATACTTATATATAGACCATTCTTGATGTCCTTCATGCAATACATAATCAGACAACTGAAACCATACTACATTGTGGAAATCGGGTTTGTTGACCATAAAACCCTTGAAACCCCATGAAGAGGTATAATATAGTTAAGTATCAGTCAGAGGTATGTTATAGTGAAGCAAAGCTATCGTATCCAGCGTGCTTGATAATCTAATAGGCGTGCAGTGTAAGAATATAGGGTCGGAGCGTTTCGCGTTCTACAAATTTGCACATTTTCGTCACATTTGCTATCGAACAAAAACATTTTGCCGAAATCCACTCATTCGAAGATTACAGAAACAGACGAAAAGAAATTTTCAACCCCTAGCGGTCTCAGTGGAAGCTCCGTTTCAATAAGGTAAATTTTTAGCTCCGAACGTAAAAATTTGGCCATTTTAGCCAAAACGTGTAAAATTTTTCATTTTTGTTAATCTAACGGAGGAGAATTCGTTAATGTCTCAGCCGAGTAAGAAGGAAAAATTTACTTAGAGAGTATATTTGCATCTAAATCGCAGAATTTTTCTACTTGGTATCAAGATTATACCTGCGCAAATTGGTTGAGTTTCTTAAATTTTTATGGACAAATTTAAATCAAAGTTGGCATTTTCCCAAAAAAATTTCCTGAGCTCTTGATCTTTGAAAGAAAAATTAGATTATCGTTATTTACTCCACTACTGTGCTATTTTAGCCTTGCTAATAATACAAACCTAAAGATTAGATATATATGGTGTTTTAGTTTCGACACATGGATTATATTATGTTACGAGCTTTGAAGCGAGGAATGCAGACCGGTCTTCATTATGCCTTTATGGGAGGTTTGTGTGTGTGAGTTTATTTTTTTTCGTTCTTCCGCGTCTTTCTTTGGGACTCAGTATGAGACAAATGTTAATCTTGCGTAGTATTTTGGTACCTATTAAAGTTTATGCATGATTTTTTGGCAAAACTATCAAAAATTATTAAACTTAATAATAAATTTTAACTTTTCCGTGATCTAATTTGAGCTCTACGAGTCTTTAATAATATTTAATACGCGTCACATGTTTAGCTGTATCAAAGTGCTTAGGAGTGCTTGGCTTGGCTTAACGTTGTTTCCTCGGTAACAGTAAATATTACGTAGTAAATAGTAAGTTGCTGGGCCCTGCATTCGCTGAATATTTTGCCAGGGGGCATGAACCGCCTTTCCTTGTTCCTAACCAGGGGCGTCCGATTTTGCCAGGGGGCATTTTGTCAAGAGAAAGACGGTTAAAAACTTTGTCAAAACACTGCCAAAACGCTTTTGATGGAGTGAAAAAGCGATTTTAAAGAAAATTTTGGCTAAATTTTCGAAGTTTTTGGCTTCCCAAAGGAATATTAGTACAACGTTTGATCAAATTTTATGTAATTTGGACGGATTGGAAACAAAAAAAATTTGGCAAGAGGCTGTGAACTGGGGAGCCAAAAATTTTGTCATGGGGCATGAACCGGGAGGCACCTGTTTTGAATCAGGGGTAACCGAAAAATACCAGTCCCCCATCAGCCTCTACGAATTTGGAGAGCCCAGAGTTGTGTTTGCGGTATTGTTTATACATTATTATTATTATTTTCTTGCAGTATTTTGCACCTCGTTATGATATTCTTGGAGGTGTTTGGCCACCCAACCCTATAGTCACGGACAGAATGATGCACACACACGTAGGTAAATGTTTTTAAAATCGCGTGCACGGAAGTCCGTGTGAACGATATTGCGTGCTTTTTGTGCTGTCACTGTATAGCAGCTGAAAAGATTCAGGGTTAATTGTTTTAATACGTAAATACTACGCAAATAATTTTTATGACGCATCCCCTTTACATGAAACGGTACCCAAGCGCGGTGCCTTCCAAGTTCGGCTTGCTGTCTCCAATAATGCTACTTTAAGTATGATTTGGTGGTGTATGTCCAATCAAATAGCAATGATTTTTATATTTAGATTGAGCATCGGTTGTTTGGCAGCATATCGTGATCGAGCAAAGCCTATTGATTTTGTTTTAGGTTTCGGTAAGTAGCAGCTTATTATTTGTGCATTATGGTGCTTTCTTTAGCCGAAAGGTACATTGAGCTTTGAACTAACCTTACAAAACAAAGCCTACAATGTTATGGTATCGCACGGTTGTTGTGGAATTATATTATCTCTTTGGTTAATAATTTCTCCATTATTTTCAGCACAGAGGACGAAAGACAGATGGGTTTAAAATATTTTGGATATTAATATTTTGTTGTCTACACTTGAAATGAGCAGCTATTCCGCAAATTGAAACTTGCTGGGAACCTGTCGACGTGCTAATAATAATAATATAATTGACAGACCTCTTGAGTTATTTTGAATTATTTGACGCGTTTCAGCATTGGTACACGCCGATAAATGTGTTAGACATTATATGTCATTCCTTCCATAAGCAGAGATTAATAAAATATTTTTAAGCAAAAATACAAACATAGGAATTATGGTGTTATATTTTATAATATGATAACTAAAAACCTATTTGTTGAAATTTGCACAGCGCAAATGATATTACAATGTTTTCACTATATGAGGCAAACACCATTTCAAATCATGGTCGATAACACAGCAAACAACCAGGAATGGAGATCTTGAATCAATCTGATTTTGGCTCTATACACACCTGGGGGGACAGGTGATATTAAGCAGATAGGAACTAACAGTTTGGCAGCAAAAGGGCGTGGCCGTTGCTATTGCCCCTTATAGTAATTCGTGATTGACTGTGTGCATTTAGCTCAAATATAACCAGGTCATGTTCCTGTATGCTGTGTGATATTTTTGTTCAAAATGTTAAAAGAACCGGTCGTGAATTGGTAGCTTGTAAACAAACATCATACGGCATATGTTAGCAAATGCACCCATTATTGAAGCTTGTAGTGTTTCGATCTTGATATCTTTATAAACTGAAAAGCAGTGAAATGGTATCATAAAATATGCAGTAATTGTTTATAACTTAGCAAATTTATACCGATAATATTTTCTTGAATTTTGAGTGTTAACGAAAAATTCTTAGCTTTGATTTGGTGAAATTCGGGATCGCATGTTTGTGGATGTATTCTTATAGTATCCCTTACTCAAATTTGCAACGTCTGATTTCGTTTGACAGCTCAACTCTTTCCATTCGCTTTCATGGAACGGATTTCAACAGGTTTCATGATAAAAGTTAGGCTGAAAGGGTTGGGGTCGGGTCAAAATGGCTCCAACATTACAAGTTAAGATTTTGAGTTTGTGTTAAAACGGGTTAAAATATTTTAGTCAAATCAGGTTAACTTTGTGAAGCAATTATTTCTCTATAAAATTAATATATATTTTTCACAGGTTACCCTAGGATCCAGGATTAGGGCCTAAAGGTGCTTTTTAAAAAGATCGTGAGACCCAAATATACGAAAACTATCTTGTCAGTCCATAACCAATGATAATATATGATTCTTGGGCAGGCATTTTCTAAATCGATTGTTCGCAACCATGTGGGCATTTAAAAAATTTATTGGGCATATTACAGAGATAGTGGCCAGTTTAATAACAACCTAGCATTGTTTTGGCCGTAATTTTCATATATTTTATCCAATAGGTAATATTTCCAGTTGGTTCGAGTTTTTATGTGTACTCAAGAAACCACTGGCGACTGCCGTTTTGTAGATATTAAACCAAGTCAATCCATTATCTGGCCATCGGTTATTATCGTCGGTGAAGTATTTTGAAAAAGTTGCAGAATTTTTATAGGTCATCTTAAAATTTTACCTAGCAAAATTGATCAGTTTTCTCTAATTTTTGTGGGTAGATGTGTTTTATTGTGGACATTTACACTCAACTTTGCCCAAAAACCATGATATTGGGTGTACTTTGTAGATGCAGCCCGAGGAAATTTTTCGGAATGGTTCGAACCGACTAAGCCAAAAATCTATTTTCAGTTAACAAACATAAATATTTTCTCCTTCACTGTACTAAATTCACTAAGGCTTATTTTTAGAGACAGGCTTGACTTACATCATGTTTGGAGAAATGTTGTCGTAACATATGTTCCGGAATTCAGCAGCAACTCATTGTACCAAATTTTATTTGGGATATGTTTCTAGAATATGAAGCTCTGGTTAGATGATTTCAACGATTTGGACCGGCGCAAGGGTCCATATCAGGACCGGGCCGGACCGTTTTAAAGTCGGTCCGGACCAATCCGTGGACATCACTAAATGTGGTGATTACTTATGTTGTAGAATACACTCAGAATTCAAAAGCTTGGTCTTGACAAATCCCTGGTTTACGCGGGATGTAACACAGTGTCACATATTGTGCTTGTATAATTTTTTTCTTTGCGTTATTAATTTAGAGGATGTTTAGCTTCTAACGTCGGTCTGTTACGGCAAAGAGGGGCGTTGTAGTAACCGTGCGACACCTAGTGGCACTTCAACCCGAGTCACTACAAACTTTAGTGGTTATACCAAAACAATTTTACATTAAATGTATATTAATGTATGTTTACTAATTTTGTATATTAACTTCTGTTAATAATAAATCCGACAATATTATTACTGAACAGATATTGGTATGTGACCGCAGCCACATCCAAATTCGCAGTATAAATTTCATCGGTTATAAATGTATTTGTTGCCATCACCTATTCGAGAAATAATTTTGCCGCCCCTAGTATTACTGGTGAATGTAATAAATTACAAAAAGTGAGCGGAGCAACAGGCAAAGTATTTGGTATCTTATTTGTGTGTACATGTCTTCAACTAGGGTTGCACCGATTAATCGGTAACCGATAATCGACTGATGATCGGCTAATCGGTAATTGGCCGATTACCGATTATTTGATGGCCGATTACCGATTATTTGATGGCCGATTACCGATTATTATTTTCTTGAAGATTTTCAAAAGATAGTGTCTAAAAACGAAAAAATTACTGCTGACCAAATGAATCTCACTCCTTCATCCTTACCGTCACGTTTTCCGTACTAGTAAACTAAAAAATACACACATAAGCTATAAGAGACTGCAGCAGGAAAACAACACGTTATATATATAATATTTACCTGGGCATTGAGTTCGCAGGCCGTCTTGTCCAATGTCCCCTAGCGACAGAGTTAAGCCCCACTGCCATCCATCTCCTCGTCACTGGACTTGAGATTGGGCGGGCTCCGGCGGCAAGGGACGCGACACCCTTTCCTCATAGAGGCGTAGCCGAAAAAGCATGGGTAAGTTAGTTCATCATTCGCAAATTATCATGGAGGAAGATTAATGTCTCCGCATTGTCCGCTGACAACCGATTTCGGTTGTCCGTCAACACATCACCGGCAATACTGAACAGTCGTTAACTATTGTACATATATATGCATATATTAGGATTGTACCAATTATTATCTAAGTTCATCAAATAACGACTACTGAATTAATCGTTTTCAAATGGGGCTCATTTTGGCTAATATTTGGCAATCGGTAATCGGCAGATTATCAAAACCCGATTAATCGGGAATCGATAATCGGTACAACCCTAGTTTCAACTAATTATTTTATCAATTTATAATATCACGTTTTAAGCAAATGATGTTAAATCCTCCATACAAAAAACTCGTTAGAGCTAAAAAATTAGGTAATTAATCGAAAACCGCCGAGCGCAAGAAATTAGCAATTTTGAAGTGATTTTAAAATTTGCATAAATTACCTAATTAACCAGTTAATTAATCAACTAATTAGCATATATAGCCATATTTTAGAGTGTCGAAATACATTTTTAGAGTTTCGTGATCAGCGACATAGAAAACCCCTGGGTGCAATTTATTAATCTTTGACCACTTTGAAAATTTAAAAAAATTAGCTAATTAACAATTAATTAACTAATTAGCATGTTTTTAATTTCCTCGAATGGCAAATAAGCAACAGATTCACATTCACCACGACGAGAGGTAGTATATACACCAATATAATAGCTTTATAGTAATTATTTATTGAAATATATGCAATTTTTGTTTGAAAATGCTAACAATAGTCTAACAAGCTTAACTAATTAGGTAATTGCTAGTTAACTAAAGCAAATTTTGACAAAATCTATATGTCTTGTACCTGTCCGATATTAGGCCTTTCAAACAAAAAAGTTTTTTAAAATCGGCCCACTAGTTATTGAGGAGTTCAACGGAACGACAGACGGTGCCGAATTTTCCCCCTCTGACGAAAATAAAAACGGTTCGCTTCGCTGCGCTTAATTACACAAAGTAGAACATTCCTAACTACTATATCACTATAATTACCGTTTAATTGATGCACACATTTTTGATCTCACTTAAAGCGCTACAACTACAGCGGCCGGCCCAGCGGCTACATCTGGACTGGAGTGGTTCATTGCATTGTTGAGGTCAATTATATTGGTCCAATATTAATCTAAAAAAAGCTGAACAAACCATTTGTCATTAACGGTTACAATTTTCATTTTCGACCAGGTTTTGTTTACTGAGATAATTTTGTGGCTTAAATTTAGCAGTAACGTCAGTATAATTGCTACAGTCGCGTTATAGATAATTTCATAATTTTGGTTGCCTGTATATCTTTAGTGGGTTCACTCTGGGGGGTCCGCTTAAGTCCACAATTAACATGTCCTTAGTAATAAAAATTGTATCTCCTTTGTGGTAACTAAAAGTAATTATTGTTCTGAATGGCGTTTGGAAACATTTCACAACTGTTATACATATGTACTATGTACTAAAGTCCGGGCTGCTCTCCCGATACAGTATTAAGTATAATTGTATGTAGTTACTCTACTGTAGCGGGCAAAGTTGCTGAGACTGAAGCGCCTGCGATGGAGCAGAAAAAATGTAACGGAACCATAGTTCAGTTTGGGTCGATAGTTTACGAAACTGATGCCATATTAAATCACGAAAAATCTGAAAAATACCAATAATTCAGTTATTTATTTTGCAGCACGTATTTATAATTCAAACGGAGCGAGCGAAGCTAGCGGAGTTTCCACCGAAGACGCTAGGGGAAAAATCGTGAAAATTTCTTTTTGTCTGTAACATGCTTTCTCTGGGTAGTTTTTTCTTCTTACTCGGCTAAAGCAGTAACAAACTCTCATCTAATTAGACTAACAAATATGACAAATTTTGCATATTTTGGCTAAAAATGCCCAACTTTTTCCTTCGGAGCTAAATCGAGCGATCAAAGCCAGTGGAGTTTCCACTGACGATGCTATGATCATAAAAATGTCTTTTATCTGTTGCAATCATTCATAACTCGTCTTCGGATGGATGGATTTTGACAATTTTTTGTTCGATGATAAATGTGATGACGGTGTGCCCTTTGGCTGTACGCGAGCAGCTCAGATCATATCTTCCGGGTCAAAATGGCAAAAACAGGTTTATAATGGTTCTTTGCCAGGCCTGGCCATACGGGTTTCGCAGCCCATATGTCACGGCACAGGCTTCGCTTATATTTCTATGGAGACCACTACACAGAATCAGCTCATCGATATCTACAACTTTTGTAGGGCCTCTCCCTGTGGCGCTGTGGCCCGAATATGGTTCGTCCAACCTTTGCCAGAAATAGCGATTTTTAAATGTCACCGTGTTATTGCCTATTTTACATTACAATGAATACCTATTAGGTTATCATGTATGCTGGATACGTTTTACTATCTAGAATTCAACTTGGCTATATTATACCTTTTTTGGGGGTTTCAAGGGTTTTCCCGTCGTTGTACCCGAATTTCAAAAATGTAGTGCGCTTTTATTTGTCTTATAATTATGTATTGCATGCAGAGTATCTAGAATGGTATATATGTATCTTAAGACTGAATACAATGATTTGTTTATCTAGTGTTCAGCGTGCATAATTCATGACTTTTCATGTGTTTTGAATGGGTTTAGGGTCACTGAACCAGATTTCCAGAATATAGTCTATCTTCAGTTACTTATTGCTTATAGGTCACCAAGAATTGTTCATATAAATTTTCCGGTAGGCTGAATACCATGGTTTGGTGGTGCAGACAATACTTGTTGCATTCTCAGTTGTCTTCTGTGGGCTCATCGTCGACGAGATGTTAGCGTTTTCAATGAGTTCAGGGTTTAAGAAGTTTTAGGATGGTCCATTAATCAAATACAGCATGTTAGAGGGTGATTAAACAAAATAATTTAAAAATGAAACTACGCTCGCTATGGTTAACCCTTGCGTGCGAGTTACTAGTAATATGTTATTACTTACAGTTACAATCAGAATTAAGAGCTTATACAACCGAACGCAGAAGAAATCTAACAAAAACGTAATCGATCGATTCTCGTTTAAACGAAATTCGTTAAATTAACCTCAAACTAACATTTGTTATTTCAACACAATCGAAATTCGTTAAATTAAACGCGAACTAACAATTTTTATTAAATTATTTTTTATTTTGACACAATCGAAATTCGTTAAATTTATCGATTTTCGTTTAAACAATCGATTTTCATTTAAACGCAAACGATCGAAATCGAACGAAACTTCGATCGATTTTTGAGCACTTAATTCTGATTGTAACTATATGTTGTTCATGTAGTTGTTATGAAAACGAATAGTAAACTCGCGCTACCTAAAACTCCACATTCTTTCAGCTATTGGTCCTGCTCTTTACTCTTGGCACAGAGGACCTCGTGCTATGGTCGGAAGCGCTTTAATTGGAGCTTTTCTTGGGTAAGCCGGTTATATGCGTGGTTTGTACCATCGGACTGTTTCTGGTAAAGCAATAATAATTATTGTTGTCCTTGTTTCAATTATGACTGCACTAATTGTGTTATTTAGTTCTATGGCTGGTTAGCGTTAAATTTCGTCACAGGTGTTTTATGTAATGTGTACATTCTTCTGAGTTTCGTAATCAGAACGTAGTGAAACGTAGTGTAGATTGTGTGTTGCAGGGGTGAACTTTTTATATTCTGTCTGTGTGTGTGTGATAGGAACGGCTTAACTGATTTTCATGATATTGGGGTCATTCGAACCGGCATTTACTGTGTACATCCCCGGGCGTTTTTCGATTTGGGGTCTTGTTCCGGGGTCATCGGTCAAAATGTGGGTTTTTTTGCCCCATTTTATTACCCTTCACGGAAGCAAGGTTATTTTTATCTTAATTTTCGAATTGTTTTTTTCTATGGTTGACTTTATTTCATAGCAAAGTGATAAATACCGATGTCTCTTTTTTGTTTTTCGATTAAGGCTCTGGTTCTAGAGTTGTGGGGTTCGAAGTATGGTGATGGTTCCTCGACCCAAAATTCGAAAATTTGTTCTGACGTCCTTGGCGGCTGAAAAGTTTCACTTAGGGGTTTTCGGGCATGGGAAACTCATTGCCGGTGTTGGTTTTGCTCTGTGATCCATGGTGCAATAGGTACGGGGGTATTGCGTCCCCAAGTTTCGAGATCAGAGAGCAAAATAAAGGTTTTTACCACATTTTAGTACCTTTCACGGAAGCGAGGTTATTTTTATCTTATTTTTCGAATTTTTGTCTATAGTTGGTTTTATTACATGATAAAACTAGTCGGTAGTGGAACTACATTTGTGAGCGGAGCTTGGGCTGTGGCATTACGAATGTACCCAATTTTATTTTCTTGTAACTACATTGCATAGGGCATATGGCTTTATCATTGGTAAAAATATTTGAATTCATCGACCCAAAAACCCTATAATGGTTTGAGCGAAACGATTCTGTTTCAATAAATAACACAAATATTGCAAAATTCTCTATTTTAGCTGCATAAGCTTAACTAATTTGCTAATTACTAATTAACCACTCAAAAATTTTTAATCCCAAATATCAGGTGCACACTCTAACATGATAGGCCTTCAAACAAAAAAAGTTTTTTAAAATCGGTTCAGTGGTTCTTGAGATCCGTCGGACCGAACGAACGAACGGACGGACGGACAGTTACCTTTTTACTCCCAGACAGAAAATAAAAACGCTTCGCTCGGCTTCGCCGAGCTCCGCTCAATGATAAATGCCGATGCCTCTTTTTTGTTTTTCGATTAAGGCTCTGGTTCCAGAGTTATGGGGTTTGACGTATGGTGACCCAGTGGTTCCTCGACCTAAAGCTCGAAAATTTGTTCTGACTTCCGGGGCGGCTAAAAAGTTTCACTTGGTGTTTTTGGGCATGGGAAACTCATTGCCGGTGTTTGTTCTGCTCTGTGACCCGTGGTGCAATGGCTACGGGGGTATGGCGTCCCCAAGGATCGGGGTCAGAGAGCAAAATAAAGGTGTTTCACATCATTTTAGTGCCCTTCAATGCCTCTTTTTTGTTTTTCAATTAAGGCTCTGGTTCATGGGGTTTGAGGTATGGCACCCTCGTGGTTCGAAAATTTGTTTTGACGTCCTGGACGGCTGAAATTGTGTTTTTTGGGGTTTTCGGATGTGGGTAACTTATTGTCGATGTTGATTTTGCTCTGCCACCCATGGTTCCATGGGTACGACGGGGGTATGGCGCCCTCATGGATCATCGACCCAAAATTCCCAATTTTATTGTGACGTCCTGAGAGGCTGATAGTTTGCACTGGTGGGTTTTCAGGCATGGGAAACTTATTGCCGTTGTTAGTTTTGTTCTAGCTTGTGCGGTATGGTGTGATATCCACATAATAGCATTTCGACGTATGCTATCGAGAGCTGATTCAGTGTGCACGCAAAAGGCGTAGGTGTACCTATGTTTCGCTACTTTCTGCAATCTCGATAGAGTTACTAGTTTAAGAACTTCGCTGCTCCATTTCGAGATGCTCGCTAATGACTAATAGTGATTTTTGTTTTGAGCATAAAAATCGTTGTGTATTTTTATAAAAAATTGTTTTATGATTGATCATTGTGGCTGAGCTCTATGTATTTTTCAACATATGATGTATTGTTTACCGTGAATTGCGTCAGCTGTGAAGGACTTCTTAAAACTAAAAATTTTCTAGCTTGTCAGCTCGTTTCGCATACATTGTTCGTAATACTAGCCTAATATTGTATTATTAACGTTATCGTTTTAAAGCTGCAAGAAACACAATTATGTTCGCAAGAAGTGATCGGAACTGTTTAAATAATGTAAACTGGGACCTGATCTTGTAAACATATAGCAGGAAAATAAATGAAGGAAAATTTAAGGGATTTGAAACATATGCGTAAAATAGCCGTTACTCCAACCTTTATATTTCTGCGATTAATTATTTTCTTTCTGAGACTTTGAAAATTTCAAGGAAGCTATAAAAATTCTATTATTGCTTTGTTTATCGATCGACATGACGTATTTTGGATTGTGAGTTGAGGTTGAAAGTAATTTTTAACGAATTTTTTACTTAATAAAATTTTTAGCATGGAGAAACCCAGTTACTAGGTCCGACGTTATTATTATGTATATGTTATGCAGGAACCCTGGAAATTATGTCCTGCAATACCAGTCCAGTAAAATATGGCATGGTGGTGGTGTTTCATGTTAAGGAATTTTTTATTGCCTATTATAGTCTGAATGATATAATTTTTTCAGTGGTGTACCGTCGTCTCTAGAAATAAGTGCAAAATATTTGGTTGAAATTGATCGGTTTCGATTAAACAAAATTTCAATGGATTTTGACTTTGGCGCAATTAAATTTGCACTTATAAAGCTTCGATTAATTTCGAATAAACTAATTTCGATTTCTGTGGATAGGTATTAAATGAAATTTCGATCATTTTCATAATTTCGAATAACAGCTCGAATATGGATCTCGTTGTTTGCCGGGCAATGGCATAAATTCAGAAAGCCAATTTCAGTTGGAGAATAATTATAACATTATACGAAAGTGCGATGGTAGTATATAGCATCTATTTGTGCTATATAGTTATTGTAATGTTTTGGCGTGCGGCCTGAATTCTACAGTGAAGTGGAATCTTTTTAGTTGTTTGGCAACATGTAAAATAGAGCTGAATGTTGAAATGTCTGAAAGTAGTAATGCGTTCACAGTAGTGTTTTGAGACCCGTTGCGCGATTTACCACGCTTTATAAGTAACTTAGCTTCAAAATTATACTGTATATTTGGGAAGTTTGATTTTTGGAAAGGACCCGACACCGTTACTAACCAAACAACGGTCAGCACGGCCCGTAGTCGCAACATCTCCTTCTCGCCCGGATTACAACATATCGTCTTCACCAGGAGTTGCAACATCACGGCCCGGCCCACACGCAAAAATTTCCACTTTTAATAAGTATACTTGTTGAATCGATATAAGATATTTTCCAAAAATTATTGTATGCGCATTAAACAAATGTTGGCCATCATTGCTTCCGAACATTTTAATGTTGTTTATCTGGTACCGTTTCATAAAAATAGTGTAGTCCGCTTTATTTTATTTCTACAGTGATTTAATAGAGTATTCCCGACACATGAATTTGATTGCAACGAGTCTATATACTAGTGCATATTTCATTGTAGCACCTCAATGGCGATACCATGTTGGATTGGTGTTTATTTTTCTGGATATACGTTTGACGCATTATACCATCAAGCAAAGCAAGATCATCACGAAATGATGCTGTGAGTATTAAAGCTAAATATAGGTCGCATTTTTGATATTATATTGAGTTAGATATGGAATCTGCGATAACAAATCTGCATGTTGTAATACCCAGCAAAATGGCAGTCAGTTCATGATAATTCACTGAAAGCTATGAAATTCTTCGGCTCTATACCTTTCATGTCTAAAGCTATGTCATAGAGCGTGTTGTGCTGCCCTCTATGTATTTGATGGGACAATCTATATATTTCTTTCAGTATTTAATGAGTTGTACGAAGTGCTTTCCCCGCGAAATAATGCAATGTGAGCAAAATGTCTCCAACGTGGGGGTAACAAAATATCTTCTGCACGAAATGTATTGAGACAGTCTGCCCTTAGATGTTGCGATATGTCCCAAATTCATCACACACAGGGGACAAAATGTCCCCATTGAAAGAATGGGAGGCACATGAATCATCCCCTCCTACGAAATACAGGGTACACAAGCGATATACATTTAAAATTGAAATGTATAAGCTTACGTTCTGTCACGCTACGAACGACCAGGAAATTAGCCTGAGTAACAAAATAAATAATATTATATTTTAGAGCCATAGCGAGCTATCCACAAGCGAGTCTCGAACTAGCGACAGTCATTTCTGCCACGAATTGTAGCTTTACTCTAAATGTAATTTCGAATGGTTCAAATTTACCTATCTGGGGTTTAGCGAATGGCATAAAACGCCAATTATCCTGCTACTAATTAAAGTTAATACTAATTATAATGTTAAACAGAAGCTTCGATTTGAGGAAATGGGGTTCACAGTTTTTTCGCATCAACACTATCGAAATCATTACCGGCCATATATTATAATACGGAATATGTCTATTTCTTGGCAGTTTGGAAATTAAAAACGAAGATCTTAAAATTACTTAAGTATCTGAATAGAATTTTCTATTCTTTTGCATAAAACTGTTCTCTGATGACTATAAAAATGCAAATTTAGATTCGAGGCGTGCCCGGGTATGTGAGCTAGGGTCAAACGCGATAGTGATTTGACTTATATCTCAACGACAGCCTTTTGTTCTTAAAATGAAAAATAAGGTAAAAGTATGGTGGTTTGTTTGCCGATTGTTAGGTAATTTTTATTTATCATCGTTAAAACATACCTTGCTTATATTTATTGCGTGTTTACGCAATGGTATTAGCTGTACCGTATTTGAAATTTGTTATCTTGAAATAGATATACTTTACCGTTCATATAGTCTTAGTTTAAGCGGCAATATTTCTATTACCACCGACTGGATATATTTACGGACAGAAATAAATGCATAAAACTGATTGCAACAACTTTTGTTTATAAACGAACATTACAACGTTCGTTTTCATGTACGTTGTTCATAAACGAATGCAAAAGCGTGCTAAATGTTATGGCACTGTTAATTCCGGACTGTATTGCATGATAATTCTGTTTTGTAAATACAGTCGTAGTTAATCAAGTTTAGTCCTAGATTGCGTGTGAAGTCATTACAGTTTAGTGCGACGTAGAGGTGGACATAAATTAAAGTTCGTTGTTTATTAATATTTGCACTAATTCATCCAACGGTGTCCTCAGTTCTCATCATTTCAGCGACTTCTACAAAAGACGCGCTGAACTTAATGAATCAATCAGAGCTCTTGGGCAGTTCGGTATCCGTCGTAGGCAAAAAGAGCTGAATCAACAGCTTGAGATATTCGATGACGAAATTCAGTCTATGAATGAACATTTCGCGAAAGGCGGCTGATTTTAATTGTAACATGTTAGCGATGTTGTTTTGAACGTAGTGGGCAACACTATGATATCCACAACGGCAGCTGTGTCAGAAATTCATAAATCCGAAGAAAATTCATTGCTGTTGTTACTGCCTGGAATCGTATGTAGGTATCGTACGTATTGATTAATCTTCGTCTAGCGGCTATGAATTCATGTTGAAGATGAAACAGTAATACTGTAGTAAGCAGGGAATAACCGGAACCAGCAACCGGAACCGTCCATTTAAACCGGATCTGGAACCGGAACCGGAACCTGGTCTTCGAAACTTATATTATAGTAAAACAGATGATGGAAGAAATGAAGGTATAGTGGATTTAAACTGCATTAAAAATAACTTTTACATTAAACTTAATGTATTGCGATGGTATTATTGCCTTTCTGAAACTTTAAAGAGACTGAGGAAGCTAATAATGTCTATCGATCAAATATGTCGGCTTTTGGACATTCATAGCAAAAAAATGTCTTCCACTATACACCATTGCGTATACTGTGTCAAATCGAATGTGCTTACAAAGCTTGGAGCGTAGAATACACACTTTCGCTCTGTCTCTAGTCGCCTCCCTTTACTACACATACGTTTGTTGCATGTTCTGTAGGAAACTTGAAATTATTGGTTTATATGATTCTAAGAGAAAATAATAGATCTCAAAGGAATTTTTCATCAGTGGTCAATAGAAAATATTAAGTTTTAGGCTAGCGTTGGACAAAAAGGTGCCTGTCAAAGTTAGATCATAATAACGATGACAAACTTTCGAAATCCCCAACGCTGATAAATTAGCACATGACGCTGCTCGCACAGTTTCAATAAATACAGTTAATTGCCAAGAAAGCAGTTTCTAGCTGCGTTGTAGATAACGTTACTTTACTTCAATTTAGATTGATTTACCAAGTTTACAAGCGCACTGGCGGGTGCTTGACGCAATTTATGTTAGCCAAGCATACTCTAAGTACTTCTGCGTAAGCCATACTCTGTTACCGAGTTGGACCGGTTTAATTCAGACGAATCCCACAGACTTTTGGAAGTATAAAATAGCTGCTACAAGCATCGTTCTGGCTTTGATTTAACAAACTCCTGCAGGTTATTATGAAAAATTCCTGCGCAAATTATTTACCCTACTTACGTTTCACATGGCAAATTGGTTAGTTAATCTTTTCTTTTGATTGGTTGTATTGGAGCTTGATCATTGTATAATATATATTCCATATGTTTGGATTACAGGATGAAGCAAAAAACGTGGAAAATTTCAAACAAAATTTTTAAACCGAAATTCCGGTTCCGGTATGGTTTTTGCAATTTGCCGGAACCGCAACCGGAACACGATTTTCGCCGGAACCGGAATTCCGGTTATTCCGTGGTAGTAAGGTGATTGTTTTATTATTTTCGATATTTGAGCGTATATTAGTTTATTCTGACATTGTTTCAATACCAATCAATCTTTCAAGCATATGCGTCATTATGCTGTACATGGTGTTGAGAAAATATGTTGGTTGCCATTAATGGCCGAATTAATTTTCATATCGTGCAGTGTTTGACAAACGCAAGCGGACGCTACGATTTCAACACCGAGTGTACGGGCGAGAGCGGCGTACGCAAATCACTACGTTGTCTAGTTGCTGTTATTTTTGGTGCATTAAGGAACCTCATAAAGAAAAATAATAACGCACGTGCAAAAGTACAGAGGAAATGAAACATTGTGTAGCTGCGCTGGCGTTTATTGAATGCCATTAATGGATTATTATAATTTTTATAGGTTTTGTAATTTGGCATTAAATGTACGTATTAATAATCACGACTGATCTCCATAATGTATTATTGAAATGGAGCGAACGAAGCGAGCGTGGGAAAATGGTAAAAACTTTTTGTCTGCTTCTGGCACGCGTAACTCATCTTCGGATGGATGGATTTCTATAAATTTTTTACTAAGGGTTCTTTCCTACTCCTTTTAGCTACATCCCTGTGCTTCCCACTCAAGCTTTGTTGTGGGGTTTAATTTTTAACCTTTTGTAACTTGTCCTCTGATTGTTTGGCGCTTAGGAGGAAACATCATCGTACGTTCAATGATGATTATCCTGTTTTGCAATGCGTTGCTGTTTGACAATGCCTTCACATCGGGCCGGCTAAAAACGCAATGAAATTATTCAATACAGTGTATATAATATTTATATGTAACTATACTGCAACCATAGTGCTGCATATGCGACTAAGTAAATACTGTTAACCAAATATTTGCTCAGCTGTCAACATGTCCGTCAACGTAACAGACATTTCTTATTGTAGCCAACACCAGCTTTTTCATTATTCTTTTATACTCGAGACGATAACCTTCGGCTTAATGCAAAGTAAATATTTCTATGTTGCTGTTAAGAGTCATGCCACAATTTGTTTGGCTTGACCTTTCCTAGTCTGTCATGAAAAGAGACTTGACAGTAAAAGACAGCGTTAAAAGGCCGTGTTAATTGCCGCTTTCTTCAGAATTAGCGTTAAATCGGTTCTGTTGCATCACTAGATAATATGGTGTTAAAGTAAGGCTGAGTCGCGTGAGTGATGAAAATGCAATTTGTACCATTCTTGGTATACCGAGCCTATGACAACACTACTAGACCCTATCGGTTGCTACGCACCAGAAATGTCGTGTCATAAGTGTGGAAAACGGAGCCCCCAATAATGAATCGGTCTACCAGCAGTAGGGTTACCTTTTCACAAAAGCTGCTTGAATTTTCTTATGGCAGACGTAGTTGTCCCTCCGGCATAGACAAATTAGTCCGGCTTGGATAAATTTGTCAACCTTTTCAAGATGTGTCTTTAATATACAGTGTGTTTCTTTGAAGTAATAGTGATGGTTTTGCTTTTTAAACTATCAGGTTTGAAGCCAAGCTGGTCAAAAATGACGAGGCTGATCACTTAACCGAAGCTAAGTAAGTGTAGCGGTTAAGAGTGTTCGTGAAGCAAGACGCCAGGGAAAGCTGAAGTAGCTATGGCATGGTGGCCTTTGATCACGCAAACGCAGAAGCTAGATTACATCACGTATTCAGTTAGTCACCCTGGCCTAGGGAAATTTATCGTGTTTTTATGAAACGTTTTATTAAACCATAGCGTGCGTCATAGTTTCAGCACCAGGGTCGCAGCTAGAAAAGCTACTGATGCGAGTCAAAATTTGTGAATTTTTGATTTGACTCGAGTTATAACAGAATAATTCTTTGAGATCTAACATTTTCCAAGTTGTGTGTTTTTGAGAGTAGCAGATTTTTGCTTATTAATTTTCAGTTAGTTTTTAATTTATGGTCAAAAATAACACTCTCTTATTAAGGGGTGCTACAAACCGTGTTTTTGATATTTTAGCTACTGATGAAAACTTAAATTTGCCGTAAGGGCTTCAGTGTTTTGCTTGTTTTCGTCAGGCTTTGCTTTTTAGTGAGGTCAAAAACTATGAAATGACGCTAGAGTATATGTTGAAATGTTTTCAACGTTGTGAATGTTTTTCATATTTTAGTGAGTGAAATAACTTTATTGTTCGGTTCGGTGTTCTATTTGTTAGCAATATTGTAGTGAGTGATGAGACAAATACCATTTTTTATGTCTGAAAAAGCATTTTTCAGTTTATAACAAACATAAAAATTTAATAATCAACCATGTTTTTACGATGAGACTAAGTATATTTTTCGTTTAGATGGATTCCTTTTCCGTTTCCCGTTAAGGGATTTATTCTAACGTAATAATACGGCGTTTTATGGTTTTATGATCTTTCATAACTGCATGTTGCGTTCTATTGATTGCATTAAATTAAATGTGTAAAACTTGATTGAGTGGCAGACTGAAACCTGTTTATAAAACAGAACGATTCCGTTGGCGATGATTAATGCGGGGTTTAAGCAAATGCTATGGTTTCCTATTAAACATTTTTGTGGCTAGTTGGGTTTTTATGACATTTTAGCACACAGGAACATAGAAACAAGGTTATTTTTATCTTAACTTTTGAATTTTTTTATCTGCTTGGTTTTATTTCATAATAAAATGATTAATGCCAGTGCCTCTTTTTGTTTTTAAATTAAGCCTCCGGTTCAGCAATTATGGGGTTTGCGGTATGGCACCCCAAGTTACTCAACCCAAAATTCGAAAATTTGTTCTGACAAATTTATTACCGGTGTTAGTTTTGTTCTAACTTGTGTGATATCCACGTATAGGATATCGATGTATGCTATCGAGAGCTGATTGATTGTGGTCGCAAAAGGCGTAGGTGTACCTATGCTTCACTACGTTTTTCAATGTCGATGGAGTTAATAGGCTATATAAGCTAGCATGACCTATAAGATCGGTAGCGGTTGATAAACTACCTATACAAAATGCGTTGGTTCGGTTGTGGGTTGCGGTGTAAAATTATTCGGCGATGAAGCTTGTCACATAATTTAGGAAAATAAGCTACCCTGTATAACCAATCAATCATTTGATAATGCTATAAAGTACGCGGAGACCTCCGAGCATGTTGATCAAATGAGGGAATAATCTTTTAAGTCTAGAAGAATTTTATCTTCCCGTAATGATGGAAACTGTTTATCTGAGTCGCACACCAAACTGTGTAATTCAGGAATTGTCCTGCTGCCATGCATGTGCATTCTTGTGGTATATAATGCTATGTAAACTTTGTGTGCTACTGCCCAAGAACTTGATTTGAAGACATTGCCGAACAGTAATTTCTTAATTAGATCCGATGTAAAATAAAAGTCCGTTTTTTAGAATTTAACCAACGTGAGCCGTTAGTTCCTTCTAGGTGAAACAAGCTAAACTCTTACTAGCACTGAAATCTTCGACACAGAGTGTAACTTACAAGATGGGTCTGGAATATACGAATTTGATGTAGGACCATGTAGTAAGCAATTTATGGTCAATAGAAGGGCAGCTTTAATTTCACTATGTCAGCATGTCTATTTTTCCATACGCATACTTTCATGTATCGTATGGTTTAGCGCGGGTTGAAGATTTCGATTCAAAGACCTGGGTTGTACACTATGCTTAGCCCGTACGATGGGCGTTTATTTTATGCGGCAAAGATGGGAATTCTTTTTTGGATTGCCGTTCAAAAAGTATGCTCAGAATATTTCGACACCTGCGTTGCGCGCGATTATCTCTTGTCCGCAGAGAGTAGCAAGTTACAACAACGCAGTTTATCTGTATGACCAGGGTAGGATAAGACCTATCAGTGTTGGTAAGCCAGGCAATGCTGTAGATAAGCATAAACAAATTTATACAACTGATCGGATAAGGAAGAATAAATTGCTCATGGTATTAACGCTGTAGGAAGGGATGACTGCTTAGCAATTAAGAGTTAAAATTGAAGCAACAAAGACTTG
Source organism: Trileptium ribeirensis (assembly GCA_030248225.1). NCBI lineage: Eukaryota > Metazoa > Nematoda > Enoplea > Enoplida > Thoracostomopsidae > Trileptium > Trileptium ribeirensis. The sequence continues at coordinate 27,820 of JASANE010010044.1, forward strand.
TAGAATCGTCGAGCCTGAAATCGAGTGAACAATTGAGAATTCTTTACCACTTTTAATATACTGTGACATAATGAGTAAAGTCCAACCCTAGGGTTTAAACTTCGATTAGAGACCGGCATCTCTGGGCGAGGTGTGCCGTTCAAAACTTGCCTCGAACGATATAAGATTGATATTCAACCAGGTCGAAAGCATTGAGGGCAACCTGTAATCAGTGTAACAAACAAATGATCAGGTGCAACGTTTTGTCTTCCCTAGCCACCCTCAATTTTTCCAGTGTTGATAAGCTTTGATAAGACGACAGGATGTTGCACAAAAACAACTTGCAACATTTGAGCCAAAACAAAAATATTGTAGTAACATTGCAAGTTTTCTCCTATCGAATATTTTCAGGCAGTTTCGGGACTTGTAGGCTATTTGACACAATCTAGGTGAAGAATTCAGCGACCTGAATAGATCGAATTACAATCGAGGGCACAATTTGAACATAGAGAGATGGAAGAATTCAGGACCACGGAACAATTGTGAAAATTTGAGCATCACAAAGTGAGTTAGACCAAACAACGTTTTCAGGTCGAAATTTACACAGGCTTGTTTGAGAGGGTATATGGAACGATAAGACGACTTTATTGCGTTTACATAGGCCTAGGTGTTGACTCTATCTGGGAGACCTATAGCAACTATACCACAAACTGGCAAGTGCGCAATCGAAAGGTGCCAGGCCGACACTGTGGCAAAGCCCGCCTGCGGGCTACTAAGCTAATCGGTTCCTTGGCACTAATCATCCTATCTTGAGAGTCGAAGAAGTTGGGGTTGTATGGGCACCATTCCTTAGAAGCTGATGATGCCGCTGGGTAACGCGCCTTGGTTAGTGGGAAAGGTTTTTGTTTTGACAATTCGAAAATTTTTATCTAGCACAATATATATTACAAAAAGGACTAGTCATTTATATATGTTCATACTCATGGTTATAAATTTTCAGTAATATCCACGCGCCTGTTAACACTCTTGTAATAGTATATACTCGAATTTTAAAAGCACAATCTCCTGATCGTGCTGGCCCTAAAGCACTATGACAAAATAGGGGTTACCTGAAATAAGAAGAATACTGTGACTTTATAGAATCTGAATCACAAATGATACAGGCAAAAAAATTTCGATTGCAAATAGTGCTAACATAAACATGGAAAATTAGCAAAGTACCTTGGCATTTACAGCAACAGTTGGACTCCTCCAACCACGACTATTTCTTCAAGATGAGATAGCACAGATCGGCAAAATTCTTGAAACAGTTTTGTGTCAATCTGACCAAGTTCTTCTGCAATGTAGTTCTTCAGTTGTTCCACATTTCTAGACTTCCTTCCGTAAGCTGTCTCTTTCAGGACACCGCAGAGAAATAAGTCCGGAGGTAACAAATTGGTTGAAATGTCAGACCACTCAACAGGTCCACTTCGACCGATCCAACGATGATGTCAATTGACATCCAACCATTCTCACACTGATTTGGCACAATGAGCTGGCGCATAATAAAGCTTTGTCGCACTCGTCCAGCTGTTCATATTTGGGCCAAAAACCATCCTTCAGCATTCGCAAATACCCGTCACCTGCAGGGCCGTCTCAAGCTCATTGTGGCCTGTGGGCTGATGGTTTGATGTGGCCTGTTTGCCGAAAACGTGTCAGATACTGGTATGTTCCACTAGCTCACATTCACTAATTCTCTATACTGTGGCACAGAAAACACTTCACAAATACTATGACCAATATACATTTTAACAAATACCAATTATATTTCATGTCGTTTCTTACCTTTGCATGTTGTCTGTCTGTATCCACCTATCAGTTCCTACAAATCTTTCTTACGGCTCTTCATTTCAGCAAATGTGTCCACTAAGTCCGCGAATTCAAGGCTGCGAAGTAATTCAGATTCAACACTCATAAGCACAAGAGCTGAAAGTCTTTCTTCCTCCATTGTTGAACGATAAAAGTTTTTGACTAGCTTGAGCCTTGAAAATGATCGTTCACCTGAGCAGTTGGTAACCATTAGCGAAAGGAATATTCGTAGCGTAATCTCAATGTTGGGAAATGCAAGCTCCATGTAAAATGGTTGCCTGCTAGTGCCATGCACTTACGAAACTGTGACATTTTAAAGGATTTATGGCCTGGAGTTACAGTCTCATAGCAATTCTTGGGTGGTCGCTATCCATGAATGGCCTGACTTAGATAAAAATTTAAGCCTTTGTTAGAAAATTGGCATTAAAACTTATGCAGTCGCCCAAAAATGGCCTGTCCCCAAAGGTGGCCTGTGGGCTATAGCCCAGTTAGCCCTACCCTAGAGCCGGGCCTGGTCACCTGTAACAGTCTCATCGAAAAAGAAAGGCGCAGAGTGAACCTTCCAGAATGCAAGCCCAGCAAAACAGTCACTCCGGGAGCGTTGGGCTGGTGTTCAATTCTATCATGAATGTTCTCCTTGGCCCAATAAACGTAATTCATTACGATTGACATGTCGATTTACATGACCATTGTCCTTGAATGAGCTTTCAGGGAACAAAATAACTCGATCAGCTAATTTCGGATCATCGGCAAATTCCGTCCGGCTGTAAAAATCATCTTCGTTTATTTCATGTATTAATTGCGGACGGAGTGGCTTTAGTCCTAGCCCCTTGACGATTCGATGAGCAATCATCCTCGACAGCCTAGCTTCCACGGATAGCCTACGAATTGCACGTTTGTCCGAAAAAATAGCAATATGGTGAGCCGTAGTGGCTGTGCGCGATCGACCAAGTATAGACAAGTTCAATACTGATCTAATAGCATGGAATTTTCGATTAACAGTAAGAATACAAAGAATATATTTTTCGCTCTGAGCCGGCAGACGAATAATGGCGCCATGACCGAATAACGTCAGACAAATTATTGAATTTTGAGCACAGTCTTACTGCTGTAACTTTGTCGCAAAGAGAAAGGCGCGAACTTGCCTTATATATAGTTAGCAATATCTAAGAATAATGCTTGTCTATAACAAATAAAAAAATCATAAAATTATCTGAAGTGGTTGTTGGATTATGACAGTTCAAACACTTTTTCTTACTTCAAGGACAACCTGTATGCACAGATACTAATCCTGTTTGACTGAAGGCTATTTTGAGTACTAACCGATTAGATACTTGTTAATAGTGTATTTTGCTACATGCATAATGTACCTTCTCAAGAATGAGTGATATGCGTGGTTTGAACACAGTAAAATATTGGAATTATTTCATCTTGACAGATATGGGCCGACACAAATATTAGCAACTGTCAACCTAATAAGTATATTACAACAGGCGCGTTTTTTTTCTTTTTTGCGCCTTGGCTAAAACTTCGGCCTAGGGAGTGAAGTAAATGTTCAACCATCCAATCATTACAGTTTTGAAGGCTTGACTTTAACGCTTTATAATAGTTCATTGCTGATGTTAGTAAAAGGAACTGGAAGTATCAGATTTAGTTTGAGATGAAATCAGTAAAAATTCAGTAGCTGCAGCATAAACTGTAGATGTGTCACTGGAAAACAACTGAAATTCGTTTAAATCTTGGAAAAAATTTGACGCAAAGCTCGGATACGGGGACTTTAAAAAAGGTTAAAATAACACTTGATAAAGTTTACAGGTTTCTTTATCATACTTGGACGAGGTCTGAAGTCTCAGGAGGGATAGCGGTTGCTTCCGAAGAGGGAGGGTGTTGAAGTCGTCTGGGAAGGGATAAAATTTCGAAATTTTTGGACTCAAAAGTTTTTTGAAGTTTTGGGAATTTTCCGTCAAATTTTGCCAACATTTTCTGCGCGCCTTCGGTGCGCGGGGGAGGGAGTCTCAGGGAATCTGGTTACCTCCCAGGGGGTTGGCGCAACCACGAGGGGAATGCGAGCCTCAGGGAGATCATCCCCTTCTCCCTTCTGTACGGACACTCTTTATGATGTTAAAAATTTAGGAATTAGAAAGTTTCGTACATAAGTGAGACAGAAAGCCGGGAGTTGAATTAACGTATTTAATTCTTAATGACACTTAGGCATTCAGGTATGGACGCTGGTTCAGAAAGCCGTGTTACTGTATAATTATGTAACCGCAGGACCCACACGACTCTTTTTACAAAAAGAACTTCAATTAAATTAGCAAATCCGTAGCTACGGTGCGGCGGGAGCGGGGGGGGGGTAGCGCAGAATGGGTTGTTGCGACACAGGTCCAATTCTAGCGCCACTGCTGCAATGGGGAAGAACCAACACATGCATTTGGTACTGATATGCAACCAAATTTGAGCTCCTTTCAAATTATTGGCTTAGTGGCTCTAGCTACGGGCCTAGGAATAGTTGATTCATTGAACAGATACACGTGTTGAAACTGATACTTCAAAATTTGCACAACGCAAAATGGCCAAACAGGATAATTTTCTGGGAGAAACAGGATGAGGTGCAGATGTGGAAATGCGGATCAAGAAAAGATCAAGCGGAAATTTTTAAGTCGTCGCTAAAACCAATGCGGTGTTCCGTTGCTAAATCAGGATTACCACCAAGTATTTGCATTAGCTATTTGAGATCTGAATGAAATGATACATGGCGCAGCTAACGCCGATATTTAGGAAGTGTGACATATGATGTATCAGCGCATAATAGAAAGTACGGTGTAATTAAGCACTCCAACGTTACTTGCAACGTATATGACATGTAACGAACATATCATAAAATGCAGTTTATCTTATGGCAAAAATCCCCTTTAATAGTAAAGCATTTACTAAAATTGTTATCACAAATGGATATACGTACTTCAGGGATTTTTTGAACATGGTAGCCCATAAAGCGAAAATGCATTTAATATCCAAATATACAGTGAAATAATATACCAAGCGCCTAGATCGATGAATTCCCAACTACAGTAAAAATTGTTGAACTTTAATGATAATTGAAAAAGAATAAAAAACAAACAAAACCAGAAACCAGTATCTTCATGATTAGCCATTTAATAAATTGCCATTATACCTACTAGTCGCCAAAAAGATGATAATGCTGTAACGAACAGACAGACCAGCATGGACATAGCCAAAAGTAGTGAAAGGCACAATCTATATCTATATCTTTGCAGCTAGATAGCGTAATGGGTTACGTTTCGTTTCTATAAGACTGTGGATTTGGCACTAAAACTGCGCATTGTTCTCGACTTCAGTGCACTAAAGAACCAATGGTAGTTTTTAATATTCATATATGCAATTTTGACCTTTCCAGTAGGATTCGTTCTCTGGATTAATAATCCGATATAATTGTGTTGAATAGTGTGAAAAGGTGAAATAGTGTTGAAGTGAAGAGCAGCATTACATAAATAACTGCCTGGGTGCAAACTATTCCGGATAGCGGTGTTTGTGTGTCAGTGGAAATTTAGCGAATGGTTTAGTCATTACTTTCGCAGTATAACACTAGAATAGCTGTGCGAATTAAATGTTAAGCGTGCTTAATGGTTTATAAACGCTTGTCTACAGTACACCATTCCATTTGTTAGCATGAATATATTATGAACAAGCTACCCTGTCGGAAACACATACTATGTGTCAAGAACTTTCGTTTGAAAACGAAAAAGTTTTCTTCTTAAAAGAAGAATGTCACAGCAGTCATATTGCTATTAACAATATAATTTATACGCCTGGACTACATATAATTATTTAAATATAAACTTTACGACGGTTCAACATAATATATGGTTTTTGAAACATGTCAAATTATTTGACTTCAGCATTTGCGAATATGCTGTCTATAAAATAGCAAGAATGAATTCAGACCTGGTAAAGTTGATAATATAATTTTCGATGTCATCAATTCTCGAAATTCATAAATGTTTTCATCTCAGTTGTAGTCAACAAATCCGAGACGTTTGCTGCATGCCATTTTTGCCTGGCTTGCAGACTCCAGCGGTCGGATCTGAAAAGGCTTTTATGACTATAACAGATACGTGCAGTGCAGTGCAATTAAAGCAGTGCAATTAAAGCTTTAATGCACAGTCTGACAGAAGGTGAAATCAATGTCACAGCCTGACGGCTGTGACAAAAACGAAAATTTTCTCTATGCTACAACACTTGCTTGCGCTTTGTACTAGCCTGCTTATCTTTTAAATCATTGCATGTATTAACCAACTTAGATAATTAAATTAGTTAGTGGATCTTAATGAGTTTCACTTTGATAACGTGGCTTGTAGGAAAAAAATTGCAGTAAAATCATAACTTATCACTGTAGCAACGCGCAAATATCAAACTACCGTCTTTGTCTTCAGTTCTGGCGCCGTGAGATTTACATATTTCATTTTTGGATACATAAATCTCACAATGCTTCTATGTTAATATCGTTTCAGTTGCGTCAGTTCAGTTTGCCTACCAGGAGCGTGGTCTAGGTCGCTTAAGTATTTTATGGATTTCGTTCGATATATATTACACTAAGCATTAGATTTCTTCGAACTGGATAACATACATTTGTAGTAAAAATGTGACTTCTGTATCTGAATGTTAAAAAAAACTAAAGTTAACAAGATTATAAAATTGCCATATAACACATGTTATAACCTGTGGCACTCATCAGTACAACCATAAATCAAATTCTATTTGCTTATACGACTATAATCCAATTGAATCAGTCACTGCTTTCATTCGTCAAGCTTCACTCGTCATACTGACTTCCGTCGTAGGATCTTTTGAAGATCGTTGATGTGTTCGAAATAGCCCAGCGAACAGCGATTGTTTTTTGCGTCGAGCTGGAGCTGCCATTAGCATCGGAGCTTGGTTCTTGTGCACAATATGCAGAATACACGGCGGCTGCATCCAAGGTTCTCCATCGACTTGCATAGGGAACCGGCGCTTGGTACTAAAATAAAATATTTACTGTATTGTTATAATTACATTATGTATTATTGACACAATGTTTAATGATACGATATCAGTAAATATATATATCGGAATACATGGCGGCCCCATCTAAAGTTTTCGATCTACTTGCATGGGAAACCGGCGCTTTGTAATTAGCAAAATATTTATTATATATGTAATTACCATACTTGTACGAAGTCCCACGGCGGTTAGCCGGTTCCTCACGGGATGGGTCTTCGGCCTCTCAGGAGGTCATCTAGTATGCGATCGGGGGATAGGGGTACGGCGCCTTGTACATCCTTGTACGGCGCGCAGCACCTCCAGAGGTGGCGACCTCTCAGCGAGAATCGGCTGCTTTTCACACTGACGAGAAGGGGTTGAGTGTTGGACGCTGGGGGTAACCCTATTTTCTCTCCTTATGAGCATGTACGGCTATTTATACAATAAAGTATTTATTATATAGATAATCACTTTATAAATAAAGTCCCAGCCACCGCTGGGCCTTTAGTGAGCTAAATTCAACAAAAATCGTCCAAAACCTCAGATTTACAGAAAGGAAACATAAACCATTAAGCTATTTTTCCCAAAGATATGGTCGCCTAGTTGTGCCTTATATTTATCTTGGCTATGTTCTTGCTGAAGTTTGCAACGGCGACGGTCCAATACGAATTTGCGCTCATTTATGCACTATAGTCTTGTGGCGACTGGTATAATTGCAGGTTATTACATGTCTAGTCATGAAGATTCTGTTTCTGGTTTTGCTTGGTTTCTTTTTTGTTTATCCCTTTTTCAATTATCATTAAAGTCCAACAATTTTTACGGTAGTTGGGAATTCGCCGACCTAGGCGCTCAGTATATATAAGCGAGACGTTTGATGATACGATATCAGTAAAAATAGGAATTATTATACATAATGCTGCATTCTACCATTGCTAGAATCATGTAACATGAACATCATGACGGGAGAATGTGTTGCATATGGAATTATTAATGATCGAGGTACTTCTATCGTAGCAGTACGCTATGGACTGGAAAAATCATATACGCGAAAAATACCTTAGACTGAAGCCCTATAAAGTTGTTCCTGATTTTGGGGTGTCCGCCCGCGTGGCTGAAATTTAGTTACACCTGTTTGGCTGAAACGTAGCCTTATCTTATAAACTTTGTTATCCAAGTTGTTGCTTGACATGATTCAGCGCAGGATTCATACGGAAATATTTGGGTTTAAGTAGATTTACCTTACTGTAATAGTCCGCACTATACTAATGATAAATTATATATATAAATGCCTTACAAATATTGTATTTATAGAGTCAGCAGAACCGCACAGTTGCAGCGACAGACTTCAACACCTCCCTTTGTGGGTTCGAATCCCGTTAAACCGTCGTCATTTCCTGATGTGTTGTGCTATCATATTAGCTTCAAAATTATACATGTCTTGTCATTAAGTTTTTATAATAAAAATGTTTTTATACCGAATAATGATCGACGAGCATTGAGCTATGCGTCGACCAGACGATCGGATACCGGCTTTGACTTGACCCGCGTGCATCGCACTATCGACTCCAACAATTTCGATTACTTTGTCTCCCATATCTGTTTATTAGATAAATAAAATAATTGTTAAATGTGCCGTTTTCACATTAGATAACATATCGATATCTACTTGACTTTAGACCATAACTTGCCGATATATGCTTGACTTTTGGCCACGATCACAGTTGATAAGGCGTATTTCACGCATAGAAAGGGTCTGAACATTAAAGACGATATTGATACCAATGAAAGCACTACTTAGACGGCAAGTTGAAGTGATAAGCCTCTCTCCATTTTTTGATCGTAACTAAACTGCATACAGGTGAAGATTTTGGTACAAGGAAAGGCAGCACTCAGCTGGCGGCAACGTGGCATGATCTCTTCCCATTTCAGGTTCATAACTAAACTCGCACTTTTGGTGTAAATAGTAGCATCTTCAATATTCATTAACTTTTCTGGTCCTGCTACAATTACGGAAGTACGAAGGCTTTAAACAGAACAATAAAATGGAAAACGTAAGCTGAAAAACTTTAGCGCCAGTATAAAATGACGAGGAGGATAACGTGAAATACATATGTAATTTGGTATTTATAGAATGTTGAGTTTATCGCAGATTTATAGAATATCTGGATAGCACACTGTTTGATATAGTTATACGGATATACAAAGAACATAGGCTGGTGATTAGCTCTATTCTCATTAAGGTGAGAGTCTTGCATTACACAGTATCCAGAACAATCTTCCGAAAAATATAATTTCTTCTCGAACTAGTTGCTCCGTTGGGACCGTTGGGTTATCAGAAAGATGACGTGTGTTAGATGTAGATAGTATCCGGTACATGGTATAAATTAATGATTCGACGAAAAGAAATAAATGTTATTACTAGTTTCTAAAAAATTGATATAGTTAGCACATATTAATACTATAACGTTACTTGCAATTAAACGTCGTAAAAGATACTTTGACAATTTGGCATAAACCTGAACTTCTATATATAAAGCATTGAAAATACTGGTCAAAGATATGACCTATGGCAGCATTCACGAAGTGTCAATTGGTAGTGGGCGTTGTTTCTATTTGTATCTTGCAATCTGAACACAAGAACAGTGGAGTAGAGTGACTTGTCGTGTGTGGATTGTAGATGTAGGTGAGCCCTCGGGGAGGTGGGTCGGAGCCTCATGGGGGTAACGCCATTTCCTATCCTCCGCTATGAGCATGTATGGCATACTTGGCATTTTGGCTAATTCCGGTTAGAAACTAGGATTTTTAGCAGCAGCTCAACAACCGGTGACGATACACATTTTTTGTAATATATACAGGTTACGAATCATGTCCAACAGGAAAAAACTACCGACGTCTGCCAATATGTATCCAAAGCACAGGTGTTTACATGAAATTTAGTTGATTTTTCTGCTGAAAGTAATCAACCGATAAACCGAATTTATAAAGCAATGTGGACTTGAAGGATTTAAACTGGAATAAATTTCCGCTTAAATAGATATATATTTATTTATATTTATGGAGTTCCGCTTTATAGTTTGACACAGTATTGACACAGTTTTTGAGCAGCTATCGCGTCAATCATTTAGGAAGAAGAGGTGCAAAATCATCTGATTTTATTAAGTAATACTCAGTTTCAGTTATATTTCGATAAAACCAGTTTTATTTAAAAGTTAAGAAATTTAGGTAAGTATATATATTTTGTACCTAAAATTTTGTGCCTAGTATCTATCTCTCTATTTTAAAATATTGCCGTTAATGCTGCATTCATGCATGCCACACTGGCATCTGGTATGGTGTGGGCTCGGCTTCACAACATGTTTGTTTGCTTCGATTCTGACAATATCAAAATATTATATCGACTATGTGGTATTCAATCCTGGCTTACCTTGAACACGCATGCGATTATGATTTCGATGCGACGATAACAGGAATCGATGGTCGCTGGGGGAAGTTGGTGTTAGGCTTGGTAGCATTAATGGCAGTGAGTCTGCAGTCGAATGCTTTGTTCGACGTCGCCAAGCACCGAAACCAAAACGTTTTTCTGACAAGATCGGTCCGCTGCTATCACCAGCTCCCCAAAGATTGCTACCACCATAAATGCTTGGAATATTTAGCAATGCAATCCCTTCCAGCGGCGCCCCTTTAGTGAGATCAATCGGACGGCCGTCGCACTAGAATTTTTGGGTTACTTTACACATTTAGCAGGCACGCTCATCTTGATGATGAAAATATGAAATTCGTTACCTAACAATTTTTTCATGTCTTAAGTACACATACACCAGTTTATAACTTCAGCTTAATGCATATATGACATGGAGGAGTTTGTCATAGCTGTATGAAAGATAAGCCAGCATTAACACACTTGCATGATGAATGATTGTTTTAATAAGTGTTTCTGCACCATCGGTGTGCATGCTTCTTTTTTAAGTTTGCTCCAAGAAGTACTGATGAGGATCATGTTGTTTTATTTATCAGGTTGACGCTTTCGCTTTAATATTTCAGATTCGATCACAACAGTTGGCCTACAGCCAAAACATCTATCCATTAAACTAATAGCAATCATGCCAAGGATAAAATCACTCTGCAATGTATGTAATAATAATTTCAGAATTAACAAATTTTGTATTGCGGAATCTTTAATTAATGTGGTATATGCAGTGGTTGATATTTTGCTGTAAACCGAAATTCACCGGTGTAAGTATTACCATGACAATTTTATATTTCATCTTAAATGTGGTCTGATAAATCAGTAACGTTCATCGTGCCCGATTTTTAAGTCGGTAATCACACTATAACTGTCGAGTTTGGAAACTATATATGTTTGAGCTTTATTGCGGTAGGATGCAGTGCAATTTAATTTGTTGCACAGGCTGACAAAAGGTGAAAAGAATGTCATAAGTTTTATATAACTAGCACGTAACTAACTACTATATAATTAACATATAACTTTGATGGCAGTGACAAAGCTATATTAGCAAGATTAAATAAAGAAGCCAAGTTTGGTTAGAAAAGTTGACATATGGCTATGAATTTGTCACAATGTATTCAACTTTAACCGTGCACAGATTTCTTTTTGATGGTCGTGAAACATTATTGTCGGTTCTCATTTTTTTAAGCAAGGTACAATACCCACGATACACACGTAGATATTGGGGTCTGCAGCACTGCGTAGCCTGTACTTTTCATTATTCAACACATCAAAACAGCCCAGTCTATGTGCATATTTCGAGGGTAGTATCTTAAATTCGAAAAATTTATTATAGGATTGTTTCAAAGTATTGTTTTCAATGAGTTGAATTTCGTTCAGATATTTGATACTACGTTTCCGGCACACAGCAACATCATTGGAAATGAAGCGATGGTAACATAGCAAAGTGAATTTCTAAACCGCTTTAAACAATTATACTACCTATTTTACTAAAATTATTACTTCATAATTTTGCTCAATTTGCTTGTTCGGATCTATTATATAACCCAAGACGCATTTATATTGAATCATAACGCAGTATTATATATACAATATGTCCTCGTACCGTAATTTCGACGTCTTCGTGGAGATTTTTGCAAGTTGCCTGAAGCGTTTCGCTTGTTCCGAATTCAAAGTAAAACAGTTTGTTACGGCGACTAAAAGTGTCAATTTATCACATGACAAGTAATAACAGATAAGTCAATATTTTGCTACTATTACTCGAACGTATAACTATTGCAAACTGCAGATAATATAGCTAATAAAATACACACGATGACCAGCCAGTGAATCCTATTTCATTAAATTACATTTATTGAGCGGAGTGAGGCGAAGCCGAGCGAAGCGTTTTTATTTTCTGTCTGCTAGTAAAAAGGTCGATGTCCGTCCGTTCGTTCGTTCGTTCGTTCGTTCGTTCGTTCGTTCGGTCCGACGGATCTCAAGAACAGCTGAACCGATTTTAAAAAACTTTTTTTGTTTGAAAGCCTATCATGTCAGAGTATGCACCTGATATTTGGGATTAAAAAATTTTGGTTAATTAGTAATTAGCTAATTAGTTAAGCTTATGCAGCTAAAATAGAGAATTTTGCAATATTTGTGTTATTTATTGAAATAGAATCGTTTAGATCAAACCTTTACAGGGCATTTTGGATCGAAGAATTCAAATATAATATTTTTACCAATGATAAAGCTCTATGCCCTATGCAATGTAGTTATTTGAAGAACATAAAATTGAGTACATTATTAATGCCACAGCCCAAGCTCCGCTCCGCTCACAAATGTAGTTCCACTACCGACTAGTTGAGCGAAGCGTTTTTCTTTATTGTCTGAGAGTAAAAAGGTCGATGTCCGTCCGTTCGTTCGTTCGTTGGTTCGCTCGTTCGTTCGTTCGTTCGTTCGTTCGGTCCGATGGATCTCAAGAACCACTGAACCGATTTTAAAAAACTTTTTTGTTTGAAAGCCTGTCATGTCAGAGTGTGCACCTGATATTTGGGATTAAAAATTTTGACTGGTTAATTAGTAATTAGCTAATTAGTTAAGCTTATGCAGCTAAAATAGAGAATTTTGTAATATTTGTGTTATTTATTGAAATAGAATCGTTTCGATCAAACCATTATAGGGTTTTTTGGGTCGAAGAATTCAAATATAATATTTTTGCCAATGATAAAGCCCTATGCCTTATGCAATGTAGTTATTTGAAGAACATAAAATTGAGTACATTCGTAATGCCACAACCCAAGCTCCGCTCACAAATGTAGTTCCACTACAGACTAGTACATTAAATTTGCAGTCAAGTACCATAGTCGTTCGCTATTAAAATAAATTTTGTTTTACAAGCGTTAATAATGCAAAACATATTCAGCATGAATAAGCAACGTATAACAAAACAATTTTGTTCGGGTAGCATCGATCCGATACTTCTTCACCTCTTTAATACAATGTCTTCTTCTAAAAGTCTTCAGCGGAGTGTAGAAATCTCGAAAACATAAAACATATGCTTCCAATCTACGGTCCGATGACCCATGCTTGGTCTGATCGCTTAGAGCATTCTATTAGTGTCCTTAATTAAGTTAAAGATCAAACAACAAAAACTAGTGGGTACCGAAACGTCGCAATTGAATATAATATTTTTGCAGTTTTGCCTATTAGGTTCTAGTATCTGTCCCTAATGTTTTCATGTTAAGTTTCCTCCGTTCTGTTATAGAGGAAACTAGACATGATCCAAAATTATTTCCTGATTTGTGGGCACATGAGCTGCTCCTAGATGATCCGTCCATCACTTACCGACTGTTGAATTTTTCGGGGTGCTTTTCACGCATTATATGAAAACGATGAGCAATCGATGCATCCTGAAATTATATTGGTACCCATGTCAAACACTTGATTGTCCTTCTAATTTTTAAAGAGTAAAGAACTGTATATCTGCATTTTATACCCGCGGATGATTTCCAGAAAGCCGCCTTCGGCGCGACGAAATGCACCTATGGGTTTGGCATATGCGGTGACTTCAGTAGAGTTGGGTGATATGTCAGGGATAGATGGGCCTTAGGGGAGGGAGAGAGTCCGGACACCCGGGGTGTAATTCTTCTTCCTTCTCCCGCCCCTGAGCATGTGCACGTCTTATCGTTTCATTTTTAAGGGGCACCGCTATCGTGAAAATGTAAACTGATACTATGATGTTATAAACTTTAGTGGTCTCAAAACTAACATTATTTCAGAGCATAAGAACGCAATAAAGCCGTTAATATAAATAAACGCTCATATATCGCTGTCACAAATGCTTATCCATTTGCCACAAAGTGTCCCAAATATGGTACAGCTTATACCATGAAGCGATACGTTGTCGTGTTTCTCATACGGCGTGCGTTTGCGCGTCTGTTGTTGTTCCCTTGCTTCACAAGGTTACTTAAGGAACGGGGCAACAGCTAATAGATAGGATAGTGGCTAGCGCACGACGCTCGCAACCAATCGAACCAGGTTAAAACTGCTGTGGCAAAAGATTTCTCAAGATGGAGCCAAATACGCATTAATTCAAGCGAGAAATGGTTAGCTAACCAAAATTAAGGTAAATCGCCCGTTTATTTTCTCCCGCATAGTATCACGTGCATTATTATTAACTGGTTTTGCTAGGTTCTTTAAGAAGCCGAGCAATAACTCTTAAATAGTGCAGCGAAGCTCGCAGAGAAACGATACAGGTTAATGAAATCTGTGTATTTACTCAAATATATTTCTAATGTTACAAATTAACATCGCATGATAATACGCTAAACTTCTTACTACTCCAATCGAGAAATAATTGTTGATTATATCGTAAGGCATTTTATCTCCTTTTTGTTCTTCGCCGCCTGCTAGATCTGACCCAATATCTATAGGACTAACACAGACGAACCATCGATCGAGATTTACAGTTGTGGCAGATTCAATTCGACCAAGCAATTTGATGAGTTCTTCGCCAGCGTATCCTTAAATTTATGATGGTAAATACAATGCGTGCTTATTGTAGCAGAAATAGCTGGAATCTACTGCGAGTTTTTAACACGTGTTCATTGCAATGTCCTTACTAAATCTTGCTGATAAAAATATTACAAATAACTTAAAAAGCATAATTGGGCAAAAATTATCTTTGATCGGTTCAAGTCCATGAACCTAAACACTGTCATTATAGTATGCATCTACTAGTCTGAGACATATTATTTCTGTAGGATTCTAGTTTTTTCAGGCACCTTATTTTACGGATATAGTAAGTTATCACTGCTATTTTTGGTCAAACACAGCGAAAAGTACCCGTCTTCGAATTTTAATCAGAAACCCCATACAAACCACACAATTAACGTTTTGGTTTTACATTAGTCTCGGACTGAACCGAATAATAAACCTTTATCTTAATAGTCTTGTTCGATAATAGTTACAATGAGTATGCCTACGCTGTTGCACGGCGATATATATTTACTTATAAATATTGAATTCTGAATACTATACACCATATAAATATACGGACCTCAATAACAGATACGTTATCTGCGAATGTGGGAGTACGAATAGACAGTAAATAACAGGAAACTTACTTGACTTTGTCATTGAAATGAATTAAAATTTTTCAAGAAAAATATTTTCAAGGATGGAATTAAGAAAATTGACTTAATAAAAATAGGAGCAGTACGACCAAGAAACTGAAACAGGTAGTGTTTTTCATGCTTTTGAAAATATTACCATTCACTTTATTATATAGCCTGAACTCGGCAACTAACGATACCAACCAACTTTATTGCGAAACTGCAATATAAATACCTGAGTTCAGTAAAAGTGCACAAGTCATGTATGTTTTCTACTTATGTGCAGTACAAGCACTTCCATATTTTAGAATAACCATTTATATCAATAATCTAGCTGTTACTGCTTATAAAACATCGAACCTTTACATAAAAGACATTTCGGGTTTTTAAAAATATACCTCCACCCCACTTAAGACACCGCGCGAGGTCGTTTCCAGTTCCAAGTGGTAGTATAGCAACCGGTGGTCGAGTTACGAATTGCACTCTATCTGAAATAAATTTTTCGTCGTTGATGGGGCAAAATAATATAAACATCAAGGTCTCTTGATGCCACAAGCTGTACTAGCAGATGTTTGATAATTTCAAAACATATTCATAAGGTGTAGGTGTGTGTCAAAATATGTGTGAAGGCGATTGGAATTGTCGCAACTTGTGTAGCTCAAGTTTTGAAGATCTGATCTGCATACGGTGTGGTAGCGAACAGCAACATACGTATGAGTACAATGCGACGAAGCCTTTTATAGCAGTGGTTTGTTGTTTTAAAACATATTCAAAAGGTGTAGGTGTGTGTCAAAATATGTGTGTAGGCGATTGGAATTGACGCAATTTGTGTAGCTCAAGTTTTGAAGATCTGATCTGCATACGGTGTGGTAGCGAACAGCAATATGCGTATGAGTACAATGCGACGAAGCCTTTTATAGCAGTTGTTTGTTTGTTGCACCCCCAACTGGATACTGAACGTGAATTTTCGAGCATATAGACAATTATATAATTAGCCAACAATTATTGGCATATATAGAACTTACAAATGTGCAATCGAAACATTTATTGGTGTATATTGGACAAATAGGTCATCCCAAAGTCAGGTCTGATCTCGAAGGTGTCGGTCTTCGGCTGCCTAGGCAAGGCAACCAGGGCGAGAGGGGGATGACGGCGCCTCATCGGGTAAAACCGCCGCTCCTATGAGGATGTTTGATGGATTGGTTCGAGATATTAAATTTTTACGTATTTGAGCTTGAACATTGCCCAAAAGTGCAATACTTTATAATATTTTCTTCAATTATTATTACGCATTAGCCACGTTTGATGGCGGCCTTTTGAGCAGAATATGAGCCGCGTCTCTATCGCTACGAAAGCAACACATGCATGTCGCGGTCAATTTTGCCAATGATCCGGAAGCACCAGCTCTTACCTTCCGTGGTTTCCTTTGCATGCTAATTTTCTTATAAATGTGGGATTTGATGTTTTGCCATTTCGAGCACCGGCCTCAAAATTCTAATACTAGGAATTTTTAGATGTCCAGAACCGATAACGTTGGAACGGTCACAATATTTGGTATCCAATAATTTTAACCCAATGAATCTGGAGTGTGTATAGGTACAAAATGTGTAGTTTTATTTAATGATAGCGAAAATTGACATACTCTTTTCAGTATGTCATCATAAACTCTTGGTGCTTTTGATTCAAAATTTGGTACATAGATTCACAATTTTAAACATCGCAAGTTTTAATTTAACATATTATGTTTGTTGCGCCGAGACATATTTGCCGTGCTGTTCACACATGAACAGAGCATGTTGACACTGTTAACTACTTCATATTGATCAAAACCAACATAATTTAGAACTAATAAACGCTCGATTTATTTTTTCACCCACGCCATCATAAGGATACCTCAGCCATCAATTGCGTTTCTATTAACAGCACCACTTCAAAAGTGCAAATTATCAGATTAGGAGATGCAGCAACGGAGTGAATCTTTACATTCCCAGTACAACTGCCTGCTTTTTCCTGCATGTTCGGTTCCTGTATCCCGACTGTGTCCGTAACTTTTATGTGTCATTTTCAGAGATAGAACTGGGTCGCTGTCACATGACCAGTAACCCAGTGATCCTCGAAAAGTGTGACCCAATGATCCAGTTCCCCAACTGACCCAGTGACCCGGCCGGCCATTTGATCCAGTTCTATCTCTGGTATCTGTCATGTTCACTCTGAGATTACGGAGGGCAAAGTGCTCAATATCACTATCTCTATATTGTGCATTTTCCATTTTTCCGAAAACAAATGGCACCGCGTATACCGTAATTTGCTTCCACATACGTGTAGATTCTTTGCCAGCGACGTATTGCTGCTCAGGCTGTACCACGAGTAGGTGATTCACTCGCAGTCCACCGCCCTACCGCTCAACCAGACAGCCAAACATATTCGGAGCTTGGCCATAAAAATGTTAAATTTAAATTTTTAGAACCTGTTTGATTGAAATAGGTTAGCGACAGTAACTGCCAACATGTAAATTAACGAAATAATTGAAATCTTTTGCAGTTACGATATTTGCGGCGTTAGATGTGTGCGCCTGTGTTGGCTACAGTAATAGATCAGTCAAGAGTAATATAACAGTCAAGAGATCTGTCAAGTGCAGCTGCCTTAAATACTATGTCGGCTATCGGAACTGAGTCCAGCCAAGGGAAGTACTATGTACTGCTACGTAACGCATCTGCTGTTGTAATAGCGCCCAGTCAAGGAAACTGCTACATACTGTTGGGTATGCGGCTCCTATCGTATCAGCGCCCCGTGAAGGAACTGCTACGTACGGCTGCGTTAAACGCTGTTTCAATTATTGTTGCTGCGCCTAGTCAAGGAAACTGTTACGTGCGGCTGTGTATGCATATGCTTTCATAGCAGCGCCCAGCAACCCATCATAACTGGAACCAGTATTTCTGTGTTCTCCCCCAAGACAATGAGTTGAACACAGTTGATCCACTACCATGCGAGTCATGGACCGATTAGACCTTCGTATCGACGCAATTCTGCTGAAATTATTTGCTGAAATTCCATTTCTGATGCAGGACCAACGAGTTGGGTTGATGCGATACTGAGGAACGGGACTATTCAAATATATCGGGTTTAGCCAGTTTGGATGTTGTTGGAGTACAGTTTTTCACGGGTACATCCAAGGGTTGTATGACTACTCTATCATACACCTGCGTATTTGTACTGATGTTCTACATCGTTATATTCATTTCACTACATCTTCTGAGCTTAGAATAAACAGACGTTTTACACAAATATTAATATAATTCAAACAGTTTTAAAACCTAAATAAAAACAACAGCGCTTGTATGAATTCACAGTGAAAAAGTGGAACAATGAAAGGCAGATTATATTAAAAAATAAAAGACTCATTAATACAGCTATTGTGATGTTGAGTGAAAACGGAATACATCAGACAGCTTAAGCGCCGAACGTTCGTAGCATAGGCGCAACTGGGTCACGACCCAGTGACCCAGTGACACAACGAGGTGGTGACCCAGTGACCCAGTGAGCCAGTTCTCCGACTGACTCAGTGACCCAGCATAAATAGTGACCCGTTTCACCCAGTGACATAGTTCCATCTCTGGTCCTTTTGTGACCTGTTACACAATTTTAGCAAATGACCCAAAAGAAGCAGTCGCCATCAGCGGTTTACAGGATTATAACCGTTGGGTTAACAATAGGCCAAACATTAATTCTGCAAAAACTAGGATAGTCCCTGCTCCTGAACTCAACGATGGACACGTCCACGTGTTCTTCCAAGTTATAAGCAAGGTAACTGTCACCCTGAAATCAGTAACATATTGCGACTAATACTACTCTAAGTTAGACAACCCGTAAAGCGTACCAAACTAGAAGCCAACCGTTGTAAATTTTACTGCTAAAGATAAATTATCCAGGTTCTTTGTTTCCGCATTAATGTAAATTATTACAAAGAGTACATTTCATGAATGGATGTTCGCATATCCCTAATTTTTTACCACATATCATGATTAACAATAAACACATATTATTGAAAGCATTTGTTGGTATGCCTCTTTCTAAACTGCCGCCAACGAACTCCCGCTCTAAGCTGTTAAGTAAAACGGGATTGAGTCTATGAGTGTCAGCTTTCCACTTGAACAATAAAAAGTTTGTATGACAAAATGCCTTCACAATTGCAGTAAGGACGCAATGTGTTTCAAACCACAGTTTCTAATGAGGGTTTCTAATCGACTACCAGTTTTACACTAATATCAAGTCGAAATTTGGTGTTTTGGTCAATGACATGGTAACCGCTAGAATGATTTGATAAATATTTTCGCATTACATGTGACCCTAGTCATTGCAACCGCAAACAAAAAATATTTTACCGATAACCCCATTGATGACTTAATAAGATAATAAAAATACTCAATTTTGTGTCAAAATCTTTATGGTATCACTGTTGTTATTGTAGCTAGAATACGATTGGCGATATTTCTTATAAATATTGGTAGTTTGCGTGGATATTATCTGCATACCATATCATCGAATATTGCAATGTTCTAATCATCGAAACTACGGAATGGGTATCCCATATTGAAAAGCACTATCTTGGACTAAGATTCGTATATATTTCGCTGTTATAATAGTGACACTAATATGGCTAAAATATTTTGTTGCTTTTGTGCTGGTTTTCTTCACAGTCGTATACTGTTCATTTCATCCCGAGATTTCAGACACGGCTACGAAATAAGTAGTAAAACTATTTTCCGAACCTGGAGCGCCAATCTTCTGGTTTTATCTTGTTAACCATAAGGGTAATGGTGTTAAACAAAGCAATCTTAGCGCTGTACTCTAGTATAATACATTTTGGCTTGCGGCATGCTCGTTTATATATCAGTAGATAGAAAATGGCGGTTTTGCCCCATTTTCTATCTACTTATATCAATGTACTTATTTACGCGGGTACCACGCAAGCTAAATTCTGTGTTCGTCCATTTTCAAAATTTATGTGACTAGTATACGAACGAAAAAACTATATTTTTTCACTGAAGTGATGCTTTCATTGGCACTTGAACATATATTATTGCCACTTGCAGTGATTCAGCTACTCAAACATCCGACAACGCTAGACTCAACGACTCAAACTTGATTAATAATACATATTTCAATAATATACAATTTTATTATACGGCAACGATTGTCATTATACCGTTACACTTACCAATACAATCCAATACCCAGCCAACGGTTCCGTCACCACCACATATTAAAATGTTGATATTCGGTACATCAGAAAACATTGTTAACCTAAAACAGATTTACCACTTAAGAAAACTTTAAAACAATTTTGTAACAGAGTTTTATTTGCTACAATCACAAGTTTTAGAACATTTCGAAATATTTTTTTAGTTTAGCAGCACGTAATAGTCTCTATTCCTTCGTCTTTATGCTGTTCATAGCTATCATATTTCGAGTTTATATTTCATCAGCGTAAAATCAGTTAATATAAACCTTTAATTTTATTTCCACTTGTGGAAAAAATTGTATAACATGTGACATATATTCGATCAATGATTGCATATATATTTGTCCAAATACAACCTGAGCGCGAAACGAGCTAAAATTTTGGATTTTTTTAATGCTGGAAGTATTCTATAGCATTTCTATCTTTTGGCTTAAACTTGTTTGTTCAATGTTTTACGTATAGAAACTTAATATACGTCAACCACAACCAAAATTTTTTCTAAATTTTCTAACATTATTTTGACTTAAAGTCTGAATAGATTTTTCTCGATAATGGTTTTATGATGAAATTTTTGGTTTATCAAATGTTGACGTACTATTCCCCTACATTTTGAAATAAATGCTTTATCTTCCTTTGATTCATTTTTGAGACGTTCAGCAACTAAACGCACCGCCTTGATATTTGTCAAAAATATTCGATGTATATACGTCTCAACCTGAGCGTAACCCTTTTGCATTTGTTCACCAATCTCTATTGTTTAACAGTCATGTTGAATTTGTGTAAATACCGAGCGGTACATTTTAAACCATACACAAGCGTCAAGTTGAAAGTGTTCGCACAATTAGTGCAATATGCGCCTCCTATTTTTTATTTCTTGGTTAAATTTCTTATCAAATACTAGGTTGGCTTGACTCAGGCTATATTATTTTAAATAACAGTTTGGCAACCATGTCGTTTTTCATGTGAATATTTGCTAGTCAAGCTCGTTTCTCAGTAACATTAACTCAATTCCACACAAGTCATTCGAAATACCTAGTGAAACATATCAATAAAATTCTTGCTAAAAGACTCAAAGTACAAAACATATTAGCACTAATTTACTATATCTACCAATGATGGCCAAAATAATTTCAGTATCTCTACTAGAAGTAATATCGATTTAAATCAGCGCAGCTTTCATAGTTTAGTTTTTTGTGATCGTTCAGATTGCTGAGTGTTGTTCCTGGATGACTGTAAATCAAGAGCGTCGCTACGTGTGCCCCCCCCGCCGCTCTGTTTGGTGTTAGTGTCCCTCCAGTTTTACAACTGCAACAAAATTATTTGAACATGCTGAGTTGTTTTCCACAATGTGAGGGTGTCCCTCCCGTTCAAATTTTCTGGTGACCCCTGCTGTACCGGCTACCAACAGAGCGCTAAACATTGATGATAAAAACTGATAGAATGAGGCAGATTTAAAAGTTAGATTGATGGAATCAACGATATTATAACACGCAACAATGTTAGGAGCTTAGAATCAAATGGTGTAGTTAACAAAAACAATACAGAAAAGTGTTGGCAACTATGAAGTTTTCGCAGCACTGTACGTCTGCTTGAGTGCCAAAGATTTTTCGTTTCATGAAATATTCCGCGCTAATCTAACTTTTTAGCTACGCGACAAAGGATCTGGGAAACAAAAACTTCAGCCCTGAAAATGTTACTAAACAAAAACCTATAGTGTTTTAAAATTTCGCAAAAGATACACAACCTATATCGCCAAAGAACGATTTTTATTTTATGCTAATATATTGTTTTGGTGTGCTGCTAGATAGAATTACAGAAATAACTCCTAACAACAGTTAATCGTAGACGTGTAATGACGGTGACGCAGCTGCATGGCGCAACTTCCTAACACCATGCCCATACGACCCCGGCTATCATAACCTCAAGGGCGGACCCTAAGTTCTGAATTTTACCCACTTTTCTTGGTCAGACCCAAGAAGTTACGGAGCTTAGCAGGCCGCAGGCGCGCTTCACGGGGTGTGTTCGGACCCCGCCCGATTGGTTGCGCACGTGTCTAGTATCGGGGTATGATTGCTGAGGTCCCCCAGGGAGGTTGACACCGAAACCTGCTCTCAGGTCATAATGTCAAACCAATATTCCCTGTCCTAGTCTAATGGAAATTGTTTTGTTTAGCGAAATTTAAAGTAAAATGCGCGATAAGCTTGATTTGGCTATATAAATTTTGAATTCCACTGAGTTTATCCTTAGCTGAACACTTTATCCGTTGTAGCCACATGGCCCCCACAGGGTTCCGACACTCCAGAAAGTTTAACGTCGGACAATCTAGTCGGTATCCTAATAACCTATTTATCCGTATTTAGTAATAACGTTTTCCTAGTAAATTTTATCCCTATTTGTGTGTACTGATTTCATGAGCGAGTTCGATTGACAAATAGGGTGGACCACTCTCGCTACAATTCCGTGATTTTCACATACAAGTACTAGTGGCGAACTGCACGTGTCAGGGCTTGGAACATTCCCCTCGTCAAGCCGTGGCACGTAGAGTTGGCCCGTTCATTTGAACGTCTTTATTACGCTAAGAATCCAATAACACGGGACGCGTCACGTAATTTTCAAGAGTTTATTCAAAGCTATGTACAGCATTAGTAAATGACAGGCATCCAGTAAGGTACACGAACAAATACCAGCGGAGACAGTAACAATGTACCAATCCGAGCATTCGCTCCCTTTGTCCAATGCGAAAAAGGGAAAACAAGAAAAAAATGTGGCGCGAGCGAAGTAGTTCCCGGTATTACCGGGCCGAAATCTGTACCCGAGGCATTCAGCTAAGTCCGCTCTAGCTCGGATTATGTGTTCGGCGTGCTTCGAAGTTCGCTCTTAATAGCGCGCGTCAGTGCAAGCAATTCGAGGGCTATGCGGGGAAGGGAGCGGCTTCGGTACCACAATGACGGGGTATGACTCCGGGTACGGTGAAAGCATAGACCTAGAGTATAAGATAAAACTCCGTCGCACTAATACAATCGAATATGGTACAAATCATAGCATCGTCCAAGCAACTGATTACTGATAATCGTCAATGAATACAAGCTAATAGTCATGATTCAACCAACTAGGCACCTACATCGCAGTCAGAAGTTAAAACGCTGTCCGTGTGCATCACCTGTCCTACAACTGTTGCCTAGCGTCCCTAACAAGTCACTCATTTCATTCCGTCCTACGGCCAGGTTCTTCTCTAGTTCTCCAATAGCCGTCGTCTCAGCAATTTGAGTAGTTCAACAGGGAGTTCGACTATTCGGAGTCCTACTAGTCCATAACCGGTAGGCCGGTGACAGTCCGAACGATTTTGGTTGTAGAGTGTCAATTGAACAACGGTATATCGGCGAGGGACGGAGTTTTACTCAAATATTTTAAACGGTCGCCCCTGGTCGTTACTTCGACAGCCTAAGTAAACGGGGCTTGGGCGGTTGTCGCCTTTAGCGATTTCCTAAGCGACCGAGGCCGCACTTTTAACGGTATTAACGGGTTGTCGTGCCTGTCCCACAACGGGGACTCGTTTCGTCTGGGGTGGGTTGGCACTTTTCGTTTGGGGTTGTTTTGGGTGGTTCTTTTCTTGCCTTTCTTCCTTGCTTTGCTTCTTTGATTTCCCTTGTCGTCTTTTCTTTGCTTTGCCGTCCTCTCTCTATCGCGTATCCTATTGCCTTATTTCACTGTACACATCGAAATTGTACAGTGTCTCAACTGCACTATCGAAATTATGCAGTTGAGTTATCACTAAAATTTTATTAATTTTGTTCAGAACTCGATAGTCGAGTGGTTAGTACTGAAAAAATCTGCAGCGGGCTTGAATTCCCCGTGCAGGATCGAAACCTAATAAGGGAAACTGAAAAAGGAGAAAGAGAAACAGTAAGACTCAAAGCAAGGGCCTACATAGTACATAGCCTAACGGGCAACCAGAGATAAAATAGATAAATGCTTAAACTCAGCGATCAAGTCGCTCTGAAAAGAAAACGGGGTTTTGCACTTGCTCGGGTTGGGGTCAAAATGAGTCGCGAAGGGTCGCGATTTTTTCTTTATTGAAAAGAGGATGTTGTAGACCAGTTTTTTCTGTTTAGGGGCGGGGCGCAGTGCCGAGCGTTTGGAAGCCGGAATGGCTGGGGATTGTGATCCCCAACCATGCGGTCGGTTCGTTTTAGTACGGGGAGTTTTCCTATTCACTATCGCCGGGCTTAACCACTGCTACGTACTATGGTGAGCGTCGGTCAACTTAATAGTTGAACAGAGACAATTTCGACGAAACCATGGTGAGGCAATCTCTTTTGCAAGCGGTACGTAATGTGCGTATTAACTGTCCGGTGGACAAACACATCAAATACTGGCCAGAATCGTGTAAAGATTGTAATAAAAATCGCTCCTTTCGGAGTGCCAATACCTTATGCTCAAACTGAAGTCACTTAGAATTTGTTTAGTCTTTTCGACGTTCCCCCAAATTTTCTTAGCTCGGTTGATAAATGAAATTTTAGGGCTTCCTAAAGCCCGACAGAGGCTAGCCCTCTGTCCCTATCTGCAACGTCAGTCCGAGATCAAGCAGCGGCATGAGCCTCGAACGGTCTACTAAACTGTAAATTTATAAACCATAAGCATAATCATAATCAGAAACGAGCAAGTAAGCAAATCCCTAAGGTTTCGTTGTGAAATTTTACCGTGGTCAGCTCAGGAAAATTCGACAGCCCTAACTCAAGAGTAATAAGTCATGTAAAAACGCGTTGACGATAAGCGTCCGTTTTGATTTGCCTTACCTATGACCACGGGGAATCAGAACTACTTCGACTGGTGTGTTCACAATCTAACACCCCCCCGTGCAATCCTCAACACGTCCCCAAACGGAACTCGACGGAGGAGGTTTTGTCAAAGGCCATGTGAAAATGTGACAGCTCAACACGAGTACATCAGACGTCCTACGACGGGCGTCCAGTCAAACTACCGAAACTAAGAATCGCACTATAGCCATGTAAAGTTTGATGATCTGTTACATCTTGATCTGGGGAAAATAAACCCCCATATGCCTGGTTCGTTTCCTGACTTACGACGTTCGGTCCGGGACAGCAAATGCTAGTCCCCTTCCGCGAGACGGAAGATGTCTACGCGGGTCCTCCATCGGTCGAATCCCATTCCAAACGCAAAGCGAAGAAAAAGCACGGAAAAGCGAAACGAATTGCGAAACCAATATAGTAAAACTCTAGCGTCGGAGCCGGTCAGTAAAGTCGACCGAACTCCGCGCTGCCGAAGTCGAACTGATTCCAAGAGACGACGCGGTAGTCGTCGCTTCAAAATTTTCTGCTATGTTGAAGCATGGTGATTCTGTCGCCATCCAATCGGCGACGTTCTTTTGACGCCCACTTTTTCGAGGTCAAACCCGGGCGCCCAATCGAAAAATTCCCCAAATTTTATTTTTGACAGCTATCGTAAACCCTGGGTCCCCGTTAGAGAGAGTCGGCTTCAATCGAACTTGCCGACATCAAACTTGAACCCTCCGAATACTCGGAGGTCGACCATCTGTGAGTTTTCTCCCAAAATCTCCGATTTTACCCCATCTGTAGTCCCAAATTGTTGTCAGAAACTTGTCGAGAACTCATTACTCAGATCTATTAAGCCTATTACCTAACTTAGCTGGGTCGTTATCCCCCAAATGTCCCACGAAAGCTGTTAAATCACCCGTCAAATTTTCAAAATTTTAAATCTTTTCCCTCTACAAAGTACTCAGAGTAAGCTGGAATGTGTCTTTTCTGCGTTCTGGTCCTCATCCATCAAATTTTACCCCCAGCTAACTCGCCGCTTTAAAGCCAAATTTCTGCTATTTAGCGAGTTATCTGCCTCATCCATCACCTAATTAAGCTTAACAAAAGTCCATCTGGGGTTAAATTTTATCGCCCTATCCATGGATAAACGTGCAAACATTGCACGTTTATATGTTGGCTTACAAGATAA
The DNA here is from genome assembly GCA_030248225.1 of Trileptium ribeirensis. NCBI lineage: Eukaryota > Metazoa > Nematoda > Enoplea > Enoplida > Thoracostomopsidae > Trileptium > Trileptium ribeirensis. The sequence goes on from JASANE010010044.1 coordinate 54,473, forward strand.
AGCCAAACATTTCTAGCATTCTCAGCATTCCTAGCTAAATTTCAAATATCCGACAGGACGTCTTTAGACGTCCCGAAGCGGGGAACCTAAGAGGGGAATGAGCTGATTTCGCGGTCATGGGTGCAGCCCATTCCTATGTATCTTTTGACCTACCGGGGGTCCCATTCAGGAACTCTCAGGGGGTACGGGAGGGCCCTAAACATGCCCCCGTCCGTCTTAGTCCTATGCGTCCAGTCCGTCCGTAAAACTTATAAATTTAAGAGAATTTTGTGTGTCCTGTCCCCGTGTGTACTGTTTTTTGTGTCGTCCTACATATATATATATATACATATATATTATATACATATATCCATACATACATACACATACACTACTCATGAGCACACATTACACATGAGACACACAGACGACCTGAGCGACAGAAAGGTCGCTCAAGTCCACACTAGGAACATGCAGAACCACAACAACAACAACAACAACAACAACAACACAACAGCACAGCAACCACAACAACAACGCAAGCACACACATATACACACATATACAGTCACGGCGACAACAGCAACGACAACCGACCAAAAGAAGTCGGTTAAGAGAGAGTGAAAAAGAAAAAGAAGAACAGAAAAGAAAGGGCATGGGAAGGGAGTCGGGACAGGGGGTTCCCGCGGGAATTTCGAGGGGCTGGGGCGAAATTCGGTCCCAGGACGAAGAACGGGGCCGAATGATACCAAACACGAGGGGGGTAGACGCAGTGGCGGGTCGGGACCCAATTTTGGGTTCCGGCATATATTAGTATACGGGGTTTCAGCGGGCTTTCCCGCTCTAACGGTTGGGCGGAGCGACGCCCGCCGGGCATCGTTGAACTCGCCTTGGAAAGGCGATTCAAACGAGGGGTGTTTTCCCTGCCTTATCGGCAGCGGTTAGGGGGGCACTAAAATCACAACTAATAAAGAGAGTGTCGGTCAAGGTGGGGGCACGTTTTTGGCCGTCCCGGGTTAACGGGGCGACTGACGGAGACCCGCCGGGCATCGTTGAAGATGTCTCGACTTGGCGAATGCGATGAGGAGCGTTTTGCCTACTTTTGGGTTGGGGTTAAATTTTCGGTTGGTCTGTACCCACTTGCGGTCGATATGCCGAATTTGGGGGGGCACTTTATCGGTCAGAACGGGCTAACGCGAAGTCGGACAAAGACCCGCCGGATATCGTTGCACTCGCCAGGGGCGGGTAAATAGAATGAGGGGTCGCATGAGCACATTTAGGGTCTGGGGTCAAATACGAAGTTGGTACAAACAGGCGGAAGTTTATGTTGAATTTCCGTGGTACGATATAAAACAGGGAAATGAGTGATCTAGCGGCGGAATGACTGGTCTGGTCGAGACCCGCGTGGCCTCGTCAGATGCATAGGTGGGTAGACTACTTGGAAACACGCGTACTTTTACTCACTGATCCGATGGTAACCAGAAAAACCAGTTGTTAGTATGGTGGTCAGGCAATTTTGGGGCTTCAAAGGGTGCTATAAAAAGAAAGGTTTTGGTACGGTGGGGGCGGACAAATAGACACAGCGAGTCACGAAGATCAAGCAGTACACATATATATGCATAGCTATATTTCCATATAAGCCTATATTGGGTCCACTCGGGACCATGGTCACCAGCCAAACCTAGCGTAAGTATTGGCTGTTAATTGAAGGTTTACCCGTTTGTCCCTAGAATATCTCAGGAGATTCTCCAGTAAGTTGTGATGTCTTGGGCTCGTTCGAGAGCCCTGAAAATTCTCTACAAAAAGTACTCGGGGCATTTCCGCTAAATCTGAACCGTTGAACGGTTACGGGCCGATAAACAGGCCCGAGGTCAGTTATTTCCGAATAATCGGAAACTACCGTAACCCATTTGTTTCAGCTTGCTTTTGCGACCGTTTGGCTATAGTTTGCTCGAACCAGGTAAAATTGATAATCCTGGTTTCGATTACTTTCCGACCCCTTAAATTGTCAAAGGCCTCCTATTCCCGGACGGTCGAAATTTTGAGTTTCAGCGTGGAAACATTTCCTAACGGTCGAGTTCCGTTCTACTCTCCATCTCGGTGCCATTTTGAACCCTTTTTTCCTATTCTTGTCCAACTTTGAACCTCCGCCCTAATCAGCGTACCGGCGTAATCTGAATGGATCCGTACGAAACGATATGCAAGAATAAAATATAAACATGCAATGATGATGAAGTCATGTCAATGGCGAGAACATATCTACAACGAGGTTATCATACCAAAAGAGCAAAACAAATACCAACAACCATGGCACCATGCGATACCTGAAAACCTGGTTCCAGTAACTGTGTCTGATTCGATTTAAGGTGCGTTTAGGCCATCTTGTCATCGAAGTCATGTAAAATGAACGTAACGGGCCGGAACGGGCCTGTTACAAACGCTGGAAGGAGAGTGTGACACTACGTGAAACTACGTTATGCTTTGGTTGTGCAATGAATGACACTGTCTATTATTGCGTCATCTGTTTCATTTTCTGCGCTTCGAGTTGGACAAACATAACAGATTTGTCCTGTCACCCAGACTTTCCTCTATCCTTCGTCTTTCGTCCTGTACCCGAACTTCTCATATACGATAGCTCAGTATAATAAAATCTTTAATATACCAATGTGGAACAGATGACACTGTCTATTATTGCGTCAATGTGAACAGATGACACTGTCTATTATTGCGTCATCTGTCCCATTTTCAGCGGTTCGACTTGGACAAATATAACACCTTTGTCCTGTCAGCCAGACTTTCCTCTATCCTTCGTCTTTCGTCGTGTACCCGAACTTCTCATATACGTTAGCTCAGTATAATAAAATCTTTAATATACCAATGTGGAACAGAATTTGGCGGAGAGAAACAAAACAAAGTTTGAGAGGTATAACGAAGGTGTAAAATTAGTTCTTGACAATTGATTGTATAAAAGTAACCCACTTCATCCTACAAGCCATACAATGCATTGTGATATAAATGCCACACTCTTCATTACAGCTGTATCAGAATAGGTGTCGAAGGTCCGTTGGCTTAGTGGGTAGATGGTTATCAGGGGAAAGGGCATGACTGGAGGGGTTGGTAAATATTTAGGAACTCGAAATTTATTTCCAAGTTTGCAAAAATTATTTCCTATTTTTACCAATTTGCGATAAATTTTGTTCAACGTTTCAGCATTAGCTGAATTTTTGCTAAAATTTTCGGCACAGAAAAACCCAAATGTTAGGATCAAATTGTTCGCAAGCGAAACATTTGACAAATCTGAGCGTAAACAAAAACTTTGCTTTTGTCGCACAGATACTCTCTGAGCCTACAGTTTTGAGTAATTTTTACTCTGCTACCTGAGTACCGGTTTTATTTTCAAAGCGATTGTATTACATTAAGCATTGTTTTAATGACATTCGAATCATTTCATTCGGAAACAAAACTAAAATTGATTATTGAAATGCCAGTGAGTAGCATAATTAAGCCGTTTTTATAAAGACTACACAATATTATATATAGGAAGAAAAACTGTTTTCTACTAACCCATCTATGGGACTTCCGTTTGCAAGGTTGTACACTTGACGCGGGTTAAGTAGGTACTGAAGCTTGCGATATATCCTAAAATATGACAGCGTATTTTGTGCTTTACAAGATTTAATTGCGAGGCCTTGTAATTAGACCAAAAGTAGCACACAAATATAGGAGGAGAGGTAATGAGTGATGAATTTACATACAGACATTTTCCAGATAACGATACTATACGGTGGTGAAAGCTATCTATACACCCGTTACGCTTATTGGCATCCTGTCAGTATGTGCTTAATAGCCTTTTTCATAAAAGTGTGTTTTTGTAAGCGTGAGATCGCTATTTGTTTTCATAGCTGCTATATAAAAAACATTAATAGTATACATCATGCACTTGCTGTGTAGAAAACAACTACGTGCTTGCAATGACTAAAAATATGCAATTTGTCAATATTTTTCGTGAAGTTTAAGAGTACATAACTTTTTACAAGAAAATCAGGGGACAGGACTGACTCGATTTTTGTAAATATCGCGAAATTTTCTACACGGTCCGCCCAGTTTGAGTAGTATGTAGTTGAGAAATATTTTATTAAAGTTAGTGGATTTTGCCTTATTATGTGGTATCTGTTTTCGGAACACAATATTCTTTGCACGCTCTACCTGAAGTTATAATTTTTAACCTTGCTATACTGTGCTTGTTTTCGTTGCAGTTACCGATGATTTTGAGATTCATTATGTCATAGCAATTATCATAGAAGTGAATTGGCTAGTGTTGCAATTGGCGACTGCAAAATAAATTACCCACATACATGAGTTGAAACAGTAAAGTAAACAGTAAATCATCAACGTGGGCTAAATAAGAATTTTCTTGTGAACATATGTTAGCAACATGTTAAAGTTGTATCCGCTGACGTCTTATGTTGCAAACTTGCCTGGATTGTATCCATTTAAATCTCTATTCATATTTTCTGAATTACGTGGAGGGTTGGATTCAAGTAGGTGCCTCTGGCATAGTTTATATGTGTTTTCTCTATTCTTTGTAAGTATTATATATATATTTGCATATAATTTAATCACTATCATTTAATTATTTAACTGTTCATAATTGGTTAATACCCAAGGAAACAAACACACAAACATTTTGTCGTAGGTGTCCGTATTAGTAGGGGTTATCGTGCTTTAAGGGTCGGTTCTGTAAGTCATATCTACCCCACCTAGAAATTTCGCTCTGGTCCGCACCGCTTCCCGATGCGCGCGAACAATTTTAGCAAAATTACAAACAAATTTCAGACAAAATTAAGGTTAATGGTGAAAATTATGATAACCCCATACCCGAGCGCACCTCTCTTCGTCAGCACTATCTACAATCTGGGCCGGAGATCTTGGACGTCTATGGTTTGAGTGACTTGTAACACCCGCATGGGAAATTGTTTCTTGCAAAGCGTTTGATATTTTCTATTCGCCTAAACTTGTTCAGGTACTTGTAATTGGTAAAAACCTCGAAGTATGCGCTTGACAATGGCTATCGAAGTATTTAACTATTTCTCAATTCAGTCCATCGTACATATTGCAATGGCAATGTTCCAGTCCCCACGATACAATTTGTGCGCTCAAATACCCATATCATCCACTAGGCCTGAATACGCCATATGTTGATGACAGCAAACAACTTCAATAAAGTGATGTGCTTTCAACACAACCATGGGTACCTTTTCAAAACATTACTTAGTTAAATGTTTGTTGTGGTAATGTACTTAAATTCAATAAACGAATTTACATTGTAATATTACACAGAAAGAGATTACTTTTCTCCTTGACGGCCGCCAGATTTTGGGTTAATAAACGTGATTAGTGGCCTCGTGTGCGGAAGCGGCGTAATCTGAAATGACGTCGCTTGTTGACTAAACGAAGCTCCAACCACGCCTATGCTTGGCTTTCGAGCCGAGGCCATTGATTCTTTCCGAGGTATAAATTCGATACCGGTCTTCTGTCGCTCCTACAATTTTTAAAATATCAACGTGAAACTTTTTAAGAACGAAATATCAACAAACATTTAATGTCAAGCGTATTGCATTATGCGAATCGTATAAAATGCACGTTAATCGGAAGGTCATGGCTACGTCAGTCACCTATTTGCATATTTCTCGCGCATATGTAGTTCAGTTGCGCCGTTTTACTTCAGTTACGCCTGTTATTCGAACTTCCAGTTGATAGTGTGTGCTTTTTTGTGGCGGTATTCGGACCGTTTGCCCACCCGTTTTCTGCCCCTATATACAAGTTCCGAAACTGGCTTTACGCAGAGATTGCATCGGTGGAATACATGTCTTGTCCAGTCCATATTATTCTACGATGAATATCTATTTTGCGCGATTGCAGCAATGCATCCTAATAATATTTGTTTACGGATTTCGTTATTCCGATAAAATGCCTTGTTGTTTACGAGGAAAATAATTTCCGATACACTGCTAAGTAGCTTATTAAGAAAGTCGCCTTTCACATTGGTCTAGATCCATCCGTGTAGGCCATAAATACCATACGAGCGGAAGATGCTACACCCGCGATGGCACCGGGCGTCTTTTCTGAACGTTTACTTCATCTTCACTTGCATTGGACATCGGCCACTTGCAACGATATGTATATTCAAGATAGCTTGGGCTCACCTCTTGAAACTTCTAGGAAATTCCTTTCGCAAATTACGATTTCATGTATTTTGTTCTAGTTTCAGACCATTCGATGTCGTGGTGCACCGTGGCCAGAATCTCAAAGATATGTATTTCATGAAAAATCTGGAAGATATATATTTTATATTGGTATAGAAAATATGGAAAGTTATACTTATTTATGTTTTGTTTGGTTGTGAAAACAAAGCGTTTGCTCGTGGAAGCTTAGACAGCGTGCACCTATAAA
>JASANE010010046.1:0-18413 GCA_030248225.1 Trileptium ribeirensis
CTTCCCAATCTGGAGTCTATAAGCTTATAGTTGGCGCCAAATTTCATATTTGGTGAAAAGTCGTGCGAAATGCAGATAAATGTGTGCTTATTGTTGGTTTTAGTGTAGGATATGGGGTTTTCTGGGCCACAAGCTGATTGCGAGTTTCAAAAATATTGTGTTGCAAATATTTTTCACATTTCTGCTTCATACTTGGTATGGAAAAAGAGATATTTCTCAAGTGTCGGTTTGAATTCTTTAACGTTCTTTTCACGGTGAATTTAGGGTTTTATTGAATTATTAAATTGTTAGTTGATTGTTTTTGTACTCGTTGTATGATGTTTTGTCTGCTGCATACGTTGGCTATCAAAAGAGGCGGGCCTAACTATGACTCATCCCTCACGGTTTATATAATGCTGCACCTGCGTACTGTGTGTAGGCTTTGTTTGTGTGTGCTTTCTACAACCGACTTCGGGGGATTGTTCTCACCACTCGAATTCTGGCTCGCAAGCGAGCTTCACTAGTAAATGAAAATTTAATGCCCAGGTCATTCTATGGTCTTTTGTGATATGATGACAAGAACGACGCAACCATAGATTTGCCAATATTAACCGTGATGGGTGACATCGCTAATGTTGCGTTCACCTAGACTCCTACATATTCGTATTAATATTTCTATCTATTTTGCTTGCCCTTTCAATATTTTTTCAGTTTATTATTTTATATGTATATACTCAGACAGTTTCGTTATTTCCTGCTTTATGGTTACAACCCATAAAGCTGTGACAATCAATGTTTCTGACACATTGGATTTTGGTATTATTTCTGCAATTTGTGAAACTCTGCATTTGCTACGTATTATCAAAGCAGTGATATATTAAACAGTAAGATGTATAGTAGGTAAGTACTGCTAACTATAATAACCTTAGGAAATCAAAAATATTAATGACGTTGGCCAATTCTTAATCTCTCACGTTGCCGTCGAGTCGATGGCAATAAAGTGTGACCATCCTGTGTCGCTGTACTAGGAACAAGTTTTACTGCTTCATTTAATACTATGAAAAGGTAAAAATAAAAAGGTATTAAGGACTTATGTACAAACAATAATATATAATGTTTATATATAATAAAATAAACATATTTTGTGTTCAGGGTCGCAACGAAATACTTAATGCTATGCAATACCTTATAAAATAGATTGTGATTTAATTTTCCAAAAATATTGAGTTTATTATGTCAAAAACTAAAGTTAACTACTTCCTCAGTAAAGCATTAGTCTAATTATTAATAAAGTCAAACTTGAGAAAAATAAAACCCTATTTACTTTACCGTTGGAATTACGCCATAGCTCTAATTTCTGAAATTCCAAACTTCTGTCGAAATGGTGCCTTCATAACTTCATTCATACGATTGTACTGTCGTTTAGTATTATGGCTTACAATCTTGCGCTGCATAGTATATATGCCAACATCCAGCTTTTGGACTTATTCGTTAGCTTTAAAAAGTGCAAAAATTGTTAATTATAAATATCTGGCGAGCACGATAAATGCTTCTTTGTAACGTATGTAACGTTTAATAAGTAAGCTGTTATACAGCGCGTGCAATTAGTTATATTGTGTAATAAAATATAAAATACTTTGTCTATTGCTCTGCTCACTTTTTATAATTTGTTAATGTGAAAGGTCATTGCTACAATGTTTACGATTTGCTTTGGTCTTCAAGTCAATCATGCTACTATTCGCCAGAAGGAGTGGCGTCGGGCTTTAGTCGTTGAATTTGGTAAAAGTTTTCATTCTAGCTGTCGATCCGGATGAGTGGTCGGGTGCCCACTAGACAGATCTGGATGTGTTAAACGTTTACTGTCGTTGATAATGACGAACAACAGCGCGATCTAATTGAAAACTACGATCGGGAAAACAAACGTAGATTGATGGAAATAGCTAATCTCAACTGAACTACGGGATAAGGCTGTGCACTGATATTTATGGCATAATCGCTGCCCTCATTTGCATATTTGACAATAATTATATGTAAATGAGAAGCAAATAATCATTACAGAACATCATACATTTTAAGCGGAGCTGTTAGCACTTGGTTATCTCCTGAGACGCAAGCCGGACTTTTTTAGTACTTCCGTGTAATTGTTGACATCATCCGTGATTTCGAGCGACTTGCCACTTGCTCAAATGCTATTCGTCGATCAGTTTTCTTTGCAGTCCTGTTTGGTTCGAAGGGACATGTTGCCTTGACTGAAATAATTTCAAGCCTTCCAGTACCGAGAAATTTTATTTTAACTGAATTGAACGATTTCTTGTAGGCACCAGTTCGTTTATGTGCGGCGAGATTATCAAGGCTGGCCACCAAGGGCAATTTCGCGTCTCGACTAGAACAACAGTTCCTTCTTGTAGTTTATCGTTAGGGTAGTCATCGGGCAGTGAAGTGGAAAATGTTGGTATCAAAGAGGCATCTGGATCATTAATGAAATCTGGCTTGATTCAATTGATGCTAACGCGATCATCGTTTTTGGGAGCTGGACCAGAACAGCTTTGTCATCACGGTTTTTTACAATGTGTGAAACCTGATACAGTTGCTGAAGTGTTCTTTATAGTATTGTGGCAGATCCATATACGTTTATTACTGGCGAAATCTGTTGGAACGTTGCACTGTAATGAACGACGGCGTTTAGGAGCATTCAGTTTGCGAATTGCGAAAAAAAGTTCGTTAAAAACTCAGTTTCGTTTGAAAAGTCAGTAATTTCCGTGAAATTAAGGTGAGATAAATCTATACATGAATCGTATACCATCTCGCGTGGAGCAAAATCTTTGTCGTTGCGGCTTGTACGAATACCCAGCATTACGAGTGGAAGCGACGTAGTCCAAGAACCAGCTGAACACTGAGCAGAAAATCTGTTCTTGAGAATGTCGTAAAAACGTTCAATCGCGCTATTGCACATCGGATGGTAAGCTGCTGTTTGATGACGTTCAATTTATAATTGTTCCATTAACAACCGCCATGACGCTGATTCAAACCATGCCCCACAATTTTGTATAAGCACACACGTAACGCCTAAACGACTGACCCAACCAGTGAAGAATGCTTCCGCTACAGGCTCAGTGGTGATGTCAGATAACAGAATCGATTCCGGCCTTCTTGTGAACCAATCAATGGCGCTTACCAGATACCGCTTACGATTGGATGGTGGAAACAGTAACAAAATGTCGATATAGACTCTGTAAAAACATCCGGCAGTTGGTATTGATACAGCTTGGTTAGTTGAATGAAGCACCTATCTTGCTACGTTAGCCTTCGAGGTATCGACGACACCAATTTTTCCTTCTCGACTCATGCAACGCCAAATGTAGTTGGTTGAGATGCTCTTGAGAGTTCCGTTTTCTCCAATGTGAGTCAGGCTAAGGAGGGACTTGAAAATATTGAATCGTATTTTCGCTGGCACATATGGTCCGCAGCTGCGCAGTTATTGCATCGCAATAAACTGATTTCCCATCGATTATATACCACTTGATGCGCACGCTAGTCTAGATGATAACGCTCGTGAGGTTGGTGTCAGCAGCGTGGGCATCGGCCAGGTGATCGATAAAGCAGACCGAAGTGAAGCAAATTGGACGATTAAGGGCGTCGGCTGTAACATTATTGGCCCCGGCGACATGTTCGACGTTGTAGCCATGGTCTTACATATATGAGAGCCATCGCCATTGTTGTGATGTTAGGCCTGTCATTTATAGCGCATTGGAAAAGGTCTTGTGGTCGGTTCGGAAAAGTCGGTGTAACTGAATTTGACAAATTATCTTTCAGTTCGTTAGTATTTCAACGTCAACAAGGTTTACTTTTTGGCTTAACAACACGAATTTATCTACTAGGAGGCGAAGACCATGTTTGTTGAGATGATTCACGGCAATTCGAAGATGTTGCAAATGTTCATTAGCATTGGCACTGGTTACAAGGATGTCATCGAGACATATATTTCAGAACAGCAAAATCTCCGAAATTTGAATTCACGAAACACTAGAATGTTTGGGCGGCGTTACGAAATCAGATAAACATCCGTCGAAATATAAGTAGTCCGAATAGAGTTGTTACCGCAATCGCGGATTAATCCTCTTTATCGACGGAAATTTGTATGCAAGCGCAATCATGATCAAATTTCAAGAACACGGTTATTCAGTTATTATCGTTCGTTAAATCATTGAGATGTAGCGTCGGATATCTATCACGGATTGTCTGAATATTCAACTTTCTGTAATCGCTGGGAGGGCAAAAGGGTTTTGTTGAAGCCATATTCAGCCTAGATGCTTACTGCGACTCCCACGATAGACGATGCCTTTTTCATCCCGTTCCGCGAAAACTCGCTTTGCGACCGCTGGCTTCGGACGGATTAAATGACTCTGACAGTCATAGGACAGAGGACCGCTTGTAACAAGTCGATGTTGAATATTATAGAAGACAGGCGTGAGGACGAAGACATCGTCAGGCTTGAAGATGTTCGGAAATTATTAAAAACAGTTATTGACGCCGTCCCGTTGAGCCGGCATGTAGACTTGATACGAGGGGTTCGCTATCGCAGAAATTCCTGATAACGACTGGCCAGGCTTTGTACCAAACTGTTTGTTTACTTCAACATGAGGATCGTTGAGATAATCGATCTCAAACCCATGTCGACACAAAAACTCTGGACCCAGAACAGCGTGATTGAGGTTAGCGACGAAAAATATCGATCGGAAAAGGTTCAGGACCGTTTAGATGAAACGACTGACGTAGGTGCCCATTGTTATCCACTTTAGTGACATTGACAGTGGATGCCATAATAGAACCATTTCCAATAGGCTTATAGTTAGGTGCGTGGATGGGTTAAAGAAAAGAACATGTATTGCCACTGTCGGCGATGAACTGTCCAACAGTACGCACACCATTGAATACTGCGTTGATAAACTTACCATTTGGTGCGCCAGCAGTGAGTATTACTCGTTTCTCTTTTATGAATCAGCGTTGGGTTTGACCGATTTGGTGCAAAATTGAGTACCATGGCTTATTTGTTTGTCGTTGCCGAATTTCCTGTGGTACCAGCAATATCCAGTTTGACATCGGTTGGATAGCTTTATTGCGGCGGTTGACCAGATTATTGCGTGATCGATATAGCAAGCTACGAATGTTGGATATACCGCGGTAGGACAACCTTCGCACCGCAAATTCCATCACTGTGTCTGCGATACGCGCCGGTTGTTCGAGCAAAACATTGTCAATAGAGTATAACGGGACACGTAGACTTTACAGTAAATCTTGAAGAACCGAGGGAAACCACATCGTGGCTGTTCGGTGCCATCTCTAGCAGTTCAGGAAGTGCATACGAGAGTTTACCACCTTTGAGATTTTTCTCGATCAGCAGCTTTCGAATGCGGCTTCTGTCGCTGTCCGGGAATACTAGATCAATGTTCGCTCCAAATTCGTTAAGTCATGCGATGCGTTAAGATTAACACCTGAGTCGTGAACCATGGCGTTGTTGATAACTCGCGTTTTCACATTGACGTTTGAATCGACTGAACTTTGTCGTAGCGCAATTCTCAATTGATTATGGTCTAGTTAAAGGATGTCCGGCCCGTACGACGTTTAGCATTTACTTGATATCGTCGTTGGTGGACGGCATTTCGAACGTTCTAGCGTTTGCTTTGAGAATGTCTGCCAGACTATTTTTCGATTGATGGGATCGATTAATTGGCCCAGGATTCGGTTCATTGGTGTCGATAAGCAGAAAAATCCGGAGGATTGTTGCTTGCCAACTGTTGGTGCCTTGAGCCAAGGGCGAGAGCAACCCGCCGCGAATGGTACCTGTATCTTGCTTGATGGCGATACCACCTTGGCTTTAGCAAGGAATCTTTAAAAACAAAAAGCTTCTGAATACGAATCGTTCCACGTGAAGGAACCCGGCAGTTGTTACCATAGTATTGCATTTGCCCAATGAGAGGGATTGAGGAACATAATTTAGTTGACATTAGCGCGGCGGCGGCGAATAGGAACAATACCGGAAAAAAACCGGATTAAAATTTGATGTGCCCATGTTGGGTTCATTACTGTAATTTGTGCGTTATTGTTTAGGTACAGTGGCATTAGTATATGCTTTCCTATTTGCAATTACATTCCCAACTGCAGTCTTGACAGTTTGATCAAACAAGATTTAATTAGCATAATATAAATTCGGTGATACACAACTCAACTGCGGCCGGTGGTGATTCAAAGTCTTCGTCTTGAACTGTTGTTCTTTCGAAATTTAGACTCAGAGCTCTACAACTTCATTCCAAACCCTTATTTCAAACATTTTACGTTGTAAAACATGTAAATTTGCTAATATGTATTACAAAATAATGGATCAGATACACGGATGTGGCCAATTTTTTGGTTCCCTATATACAGGAGTAAACTTGTTCTTCGATCTCCCTGATTGCCAAACAGAGGTCGAACAATTCTTCGTTTGGGGCCTATATTTCATATTCTTACCAAGTCCTTCTTCTTATCACGTGGGCCTTCATTTTTTAGCCAGGGTCTTGATTCCTATCATTCGAAAAACCACATTTTTAGATCATTGCCGATATATAAATGATCAAATTGGAAATTTCTAAGTTGTTTAGAATGTAGTTGGAATATTGCCACTATGGGCGATTACATGAAACATTTTACTATAAGCGGACACCTAAACCTGCTTTTGGTAGTTATGAGACGATTGAGGGTTCTTAGACTATGAGGGCATAGCTGAAATGATGGCAGATTCAGGGATCCTTCTAAGTCTTCCCACAAGTTGGCATACTGCCTAACATTATATATATGCAGTAAGCACAAATGTATTGTATAATATAATATTTATGCTTTATAAATTATGAAAATAAACTTTTACAGTAAAAGATAATATGTGTATGTGCTGACGGTACATTAAATACTGTTGACACATACACATATTATAAACAGTAAAATTTGTTGCGAAAGTGAGGCACGCCACTTGCACATGGTTTTACAAAATGTTTAATGGTTTTTAACACGTGTTTTTCAGTTAATAATATATGCTTCAATAAAAACACAGCACTGCTGTAAATGTTGTGATATCGTTTTATTGACCGTTATTAAAGTTTTGTGACACGTATCCCGCGACTACTTCTGTAATTGATTTTCTTAAGGTTGTCGGCCGCGGTTATGCATGCTAGCTTGTTTTCATCTATGAATGATGCGTTTGTTGTTTGAAATAATAAGATTGTAGCATACGTTTAGAACACGCGTAGAGGCCGTCCCTGCCTAAAAACAAAACTTGGATGGGGCCTCTTCCTTAAGAAAATTCCACGTTCGCAATTGTTACCACAACAGTTACATGTTAGTAACAAAAACTAATATTTCACGCAGCTAGTAATAAATGATTAGTTTTGGCTGTATTAATTTTTATTGCATTTTTTGTTTGATGCTATTCCAATATCGTTGCGAACGGAGAATCAAAATCATGATCTTTGACAATATCATATCTCTGTAATCGTTTCGTAATATTTGCAATTCGTAATTTTTAAAGAGATCTTGATGATAACACTGCTTGTCTGTAAGAACGATTACTATTACTTGCTAAATTCTGTCGTGATATTGCCATAGAATTATAATTTTGGTTTGCATTCGGGCGTCATTGTCTGTATTTACCGAGCTACAAAAATAAGGCTGTGGTTCGCGAGCTGGACAATTAACAAGTTCGAATCATTAATGTTTACTTGAAAACTGCAAACACATTCAAAGCGTTGCGCTAGTTCGACAATATGTTAGGTTTGGGATATTTATTTGGTTATTACTTTATTTGTAGCATTTAATAAGTATCAAATACAAAATATTACATCAAATATTGTCTTGTCGACAAACTTAATGTTACAACACTACTGCAACTGTGTACCTATTCAAATTTCACACACTCTCGTTCCTGTAAAAGCTGAACCGGTGAAAGACAAAAAGAAACTAAATGCTAAAAATCTAGGTAAAAAGTCTATATTTAAAAGCGTGACATACAAACTTCTTACATTGCAAAAACACATTGTCTAACCTTTATCTCTTAAATTCTTACAACTATAAATAAATACTCAGGAGGCGAAAGTAGGTTATATAAATATGTAAACAACATTCGCGAAATACGGAGTGCAAGACACTTGAATGATAGTGATTATATGTTGCTACTGATGCTGAATGGTTATAAATATGTAAACAACATTCGCGAAATACGGAGTGCGAGACACTTGAATGATAGTGATGCTATGTTGCTACTGATGCTGAATGGTTATATAAATATGTAAACAACATTCGCGAAATACGGAGTGCGAGACACTTGAATGATAGTGATGCTATGTCGCTACTGATGCTGAATAGATATATAAATATGTAAACAACATTCTCGAAATACGGAGTGCGAGACACTTGAATGATAGTGATGCTATGTTGCTACTGATGCTGAATAGATATATAAATATGTAAACAACATTCGCGAAATACGGAGTGCGAGACACTTGAATGATAGTGATGCTATGTTGCTACTGATGCTGAATGGTTATATAAATATGTAAACAACATTCGCGAAATACGGAGTGCAAGACACTTGAATGATAGTGATGCTATGTTGCTACTGATGCTGAATAGATATATAAATATGTAAACAACATTCGCGAAATACGGAGTGCGAGACACTTGAATGATAGTGATGCTATGTTGCTACTGATGCTGAATAGATATATAAATATGTAAACAACATTCGCGAAATACGGAGTGCGAGACACTTGAATGATAGTGATGCTATGTTGCTACTGATGCTGAATGGTTATATAAATATGTAAACAACATTCGCGAAATACGGAGTGCAAGACACTTGAATGATAGTGATGCTATGTTGCTACTGATGCTGAATGGTTATAAATATGTAAACAACATTCGCGAAATACGGAGTGCAAGACACTTGAATGCTAGTGATGCTATGTTGCTATTGATGCTGAACGGTTATATAAATATGTAAACAACATTCGCGAAACACGGAGTGCAAGACACTTGAATGATAGTGATGCTATGATGCTACTGATGCTGTATATCGATCTAATATTCTTGCAATCGAATATTTTTGTCGGCGACAATGGTGTTATGCCCGTGCAGAATCGTTCTGTAGCCATACGTACTCAACGGTCGAAGTCACAAAAGCAGATAGCGCGTACTCAGGCGGCAATTTAACAGGGGGCAGAGGAAGCCCAAACCGCTTTTAAGTGTCGATTCCACCTTGCTTTCTGACATTAGGTTCGGTAGTCATATCAAGTTCTTAGGCTTTGGCACAGCTCGACTCCTCAGAATTCGTTGAATTCTCGACCTTATGGTCTAAGCTGGTGCCGAAAACTGTCACGTTTACTAACACTGCACGTTCTGTGGAAGTAGTATATTTCGGCTGCAGCATTACAACTCCGACATTTTCGTATTGGCCAATAATTTGAAAAATAGTTTGTCTCCAATATAATTTAGCATCAACAAAAATTTTGGATTGTCGAACAAATGGGAAAATTTTTCTCCTAATTATCATTGTCAATTAAAAATTTGGTGTCGAACTCTGAATGTCTAACAATGGAAACATACGAACAGCAATCGTTGCACTACTATAGCAGCTACTGATTTCTGTTACAACGTAAATAATCACTTGTTTCATGCTTTTGTTATAAACAATATCCTATTTATTGTGCTATTCACTAAAACAATCATTCTATTGCGGCTGGTACTTGAATGGCATGACCATTGCAGATACAAACATATCGACTACGATTCAATCGCATTAAATCAATTATCGCCAGAATCACTGGGCTATTTACAACGTTCGCATCTGTCTTGTAAAAGCTGACTGCAGAGTCAGCGCTGTAGAACTGGATAGCACATGTTGATAACAATTTATATGTTTCTTGTTGTACATACTGTTTCTATATATTGGCTGCATACCATGGAGGAATAAAACTGAGCCACGGATACAGTATTGATTTAGTCAAAATACAACTGTAGTGCATTGTTATTTTACGTAGGGTCTTATGGGGGTGAGCGCGTCGCAGGTTATTACGGATATTAGTAATTACTGAGGCAGGGCTTCGTTACCGCAGACGTGGTTCATGCATGTGACCAGTAGTATTCCGGTGGGATAATTTATATGACTGCCGTTTACTTATTATTATAGACATCCACTATCTAGCTCCGGCATCCGAAGTCAAACAGTCCCAACAGGGACATAATGCTCGTCGAATAAGCTTTCTGTGACTTAAGCTGCCTTTATAAACACGATGGACGGTATCAGCAAGGCATTGCAAAACGTTAAACAAAAAGTGTTTTTATTAAACAGTCATTATGATACCGGTTAATACAAAGTCAAAATCGATATGATATTAAATATAGTTATTCCTGTCGCCTGGCTTTATGGTATGATATTCCGAGTGATGACACTATTAATGATTTCAGCCGTTAACGTCAATAAATATTTATTGGACTCTATAATTGACCTAATTTCTTGCTATGTATTGGGATGACTGCACCGGTTAGGCATTGACACCAGGGTAACCCGCTATGTATACTTTTATTTGAGTTTATGAAAAATGTGTGTCAAGGAAACGAAGAACAACACTTGCCGATTGGCCAATCCGGTTTGTCGATACTGGACACTTGTGTCTGTGGAGGGCTGTCATTCGACGTCAACTAACGCCCCCTGAATTTGGGAAATCACATAAGTTAGTGGCTAGCCGACTGCGTACGGCCCTGACGGTCTACAGAGGGTTTTAGTTCCCTCAGACGACGCTCTGCCACACGCTCTCACACTAGAGTTTTACCGTACACAAACGAATTCAATGGTATTCTCTGCTCAATGGGCCTATTATTGAAAAGCAGAGAACAACCCATTCGAATACAACTGATTTTTTACTATTATGCGTTTGGATAATTGCCGGCTTCGATTTGAACCACTTTCCTTGAGTGTCAATAATTATAAACGATAGCGTCCAACTTATAATTCCTTCACAATATGTCTGTTGTCATTGAGTTAGCAATTTGGTAAAATTAACCAAAATATTATCTATTTGTGCGCACGATTGTTTTACATTATGAGCAATTAAGAGATCGTAAATGAGAACAAAAATCGGTGTGAAATCAATAAACTTCACGGTTTAAAGTCCACAATTACTGCTACTGTCACTCAAAAACGAAAATCACTGGATAACATTTCTGGAACAAAAAATTTTTTGAAAATCTAAAAACCAAAACTCACGACATAAAACTATTGTAAACCTTAACTTTGTTTCCATAAACTACCAAGATTCCATAAAAATTTCATCACACTGTAAAAAGGAACGTCTAAAGCTATCAGTTTATTCAACAAGAAATTCCGTACAATTTTTTAAAGATAATCAGGCACTGTGGACGGCGTAGACAGAAACTATAGCTATGGCGTAACATGATTGACGAAATCTAAGTAAAATAATAAGGCAGGGATCCCCCATGAAGCATTCGGCGGATACTCTTGATGCCACAATTAAGCATGTGTTAGTCTGCGACTAGTATCTCGTAAGCGAGGGTAAAACGGAGCGAGCGTGCTTTTATTTTTGGGTTATCATTTTGTTTAATCACCTGTAACAGGCTGTGTTTAACTATATACCAAACAAAAAACCTCTTGAATCCTGAGCCCACTGAATATGCTAAAACTTTATTAACACTAAACCCATCGAAAACAACTGATAATGTATCATGTACTTGTGCTGGTCTCTAGATAACCAAACGATCGTATTCAACCTAACGGAAGAGTTAAAGGACAATAATTGTTGATAACCTGTACTAAACAGCTGAAGACAGACTATATTCCGGAAATCTGGTACAGTGATCCTATACCCATTAAAAAACACAAAAAGGCATGAAAAATTAACGCCGTACCCTCGATAATCAAATCATTGTATCCAGTATTCTGGCACACCTATTTATAGACCATGCTTGATGCCCTGCACGCAATATATAATCACACAAATGATAACGCACTACGTTTGGGCAATCTGACTCGTCGCTCGTAAAACCTTTCAAATCCCGTGAAACGATATAATACAGTCAAGTTGGACTCTAAATAGTAAACCCATCGTATCCAGCATGCTTGATAAGCTTATGTGTACTTATTGTAAGGTAAAAACAAGAAATAACACGGCGAAATTTGAAAAATCGCTATTTCTTGTAAAAGGTCGAAGAGCCATATTCGAACCCACATCAGCCCAGGAAATGGCCCTACAATAAAGTGTCAGTAAAGCTGTTGATGTGAATGAGCTGATCTTGATGTAGGTGGCTTTTTTGATTCAAAATCTGTTTCGCGAGATGTGGGCTGCGAAGCACTGGTACCCCTTAACCAAATTTGGCAAAGAACCCTTAAAAACCCATTTTTTGCCATCTTAACCAGGAAGATGTGATCGGAGATGTTCACATTCAACTACAGGACACATCGTCACCACTTTTGCTGTGGAACAATAAAATTTGCCGAAATCCGTCCATCCGAAAATAAATTATGAATGATAGCGACAGACAAATAACTTCACGAGTTCCCCCTAGCGCCCTCATCAGCAAATCCACTGGCTTCGCTCGCTCCGTTTCAACAAAAGCAAACTATTAAGTGAGTACTTCTATAATAGTTGATAATAGTCTTTTGACAACGAAAAGATATATGTATTTTTCAGCCTGATGCAATATTTATTTTCCTACTTTTAAAATGGAAACAACGTCACACTTCCAATCCATTATTGTCACAAATCAAATATTTCACATCGGTGTATTTTTACAATTATAGCTTGTCAAACTAAGAATTATGGTAGCATGAACCAGAACATTAAAGTTCTATTTCACACGGCAAAAAGTATAAGAATAAATCTAAGCCCATAATCGAAGCAGAATCATGTTTTCAAGTATCCCAAAGCGAAAATATGTTGCTTCCCTAGATTAGCATTTACTGTTGCGTCTATGCAACCTCTAAATATTGTTCAAACATCTTTAATAAAACACAGTTGTTGACCATGTGTATCAGCTAGCTTCAGATGAATGTAAATTAATTAACTTTTTAGAATCTTGGCCTGCCAAATATTTTTAAAGGCTCTAGGCTTATGGAGCTGAATAGCACTATGGTGTACAGGGTAAAATGAACATGTCTCGATAAACGCTAAAACACCTTCGCACATCAAAATATTGAAGTGTTTTGCGATGTCACCATATTCTTAGGCAAACAAAAAACAGTAATATTTTTCTCAAATTAATGTGATTTCCTAGGATCGTAGTACTCTTAAAATTGTGTGAAAGCCAAAGAAATAGCCATGACCTTTGTTTTGGATTTCCTTACATATGCTCGCCTGTGGAACAGAAATGGTCACGCACATCAGAGCCATGTGATTGAAATTTTCGGGTCTCTTGTTTTAGCCCACCCCAGCCTATAATTGGTCAATTTTGAAGATACAGATCTGATTTTAGGATCAATCGATTTCAGCTTGATGAGACGGTTCAGAAAATACTCATTTACCCACATATATCGCTAAGCCAGCAAACACTTTCAGTACATATGATATATCTGTTTATAGCACGATATTGTAAAAAATTTTGTTCCAATCATAATCATGATTAGAAATAGCTAATTTGGTTTCTGCTTCATAGTTCTTTAAATAATAACATAGCTAATTTCGACAACGCAGATGTTCACTAAATTAAATGTCAAAAGTAATGTCAGAATAGCACAATTAGAGCAATCTAAATTGGTTTATTTAAAATGCAACGCCTGCCGTAATTTTTGATGGCAACTGACTTCGTTTACAAGGTCATAATAGGTAAGCAAAAATGAGGGACTGTTGTTATCTACAAAATATAAGATTATTCATTCGTTCAAGGTTATAGTTGAAAACAATATCATATTTTCTTTTCGTGTTAAATATATATACTAGAGATATTTGCTTCATTGTCACTTTTTACAGTAGAGAGACTTAACAAATGGTTTCTAGAGTGGAAAAGAGGTGTATGTATGTATATATACTTCAAAGTGCTGCTGATACTGACATGATACGCTGATAACCTTCGAACATATAGGAATTATAACCGGACATATTATAAATATCTACGTATAACAAAATTCCTGATACTCGAATAACTGCAGTAAGACTATTCGGTTAACCAAAATAGCCGTGAAGTTGTTGGAAAATTGTCTCGGCATTCGTCTTCACACCCCAAATCATAAAACTATTGCTTCAATTAATAAAAAGTTTGATCTAACAGGTTCCGTACCTGACTTGCCCGGAACAGGGAGACCACAGACGACATCTGGTGATGCTGTGATAGCCGATATTTACTGTCATCTCGACAGTAGTCCGACAATTCATATTGGCCGTTGTGCTGTTGATACTAGCATCAGAAAATCGACTATTAAAAGTATGGCTCCAACACCTTTTAGATAGACGTTAATTCATGCACTGGTTCAGGATGATTGTGATGGCATGGTTGAATTTTTTGAAAAATAGCTACTGCAACTCTACAATGATCCCGACTCAACTGCCGAAGTCGTTTGATCTGACGAAAGCAATTTTAAATGGAACGGCTAAGTTACCCGGCATAATTGTCTTTATTGGCATGGAGAAACCCCTCATAATGCTACTGAGCACCATACGAATGGCTGTCTTTTCGACTGGAAAATACACTGATCTGGGACGCACCCAGATTCGTGCTTAGGGTAAGCCTTATTCATCAAAAACCTAAAGTTATATATGAGAGTTTGTACATACCAAAACGCTTTTAGATATGTTTATTATATGTTATCACTTTACAGGGGTTACTTATGGGACACCCTATATATACTTAATAGTTATGCATCATTTGCCTTAAAATGTGTGCAGCAGGGCTGGATTTTGTCACAGTCTGCCGCGGCTCTAAAGCCATGCTTGGCTAGCCGCGATCAGCCAGTGTGGCATTTTTGGGCCGAGCCAGACCCTGCAAATTTATTTAGCTAATAACAAAGCGAGGCTAATAAATTGTCATAAGGGCCGGAATCGGCTTTAAAAGCCAGAAACATGACTACAATGGAAAATACCAAAAAACTGTAAATTGGTGATATTTATGGTCATAAATTCGTAAAACATCCTTCCAGTTACAAGAGCGTAATTTTCATGCATAAAAGAGTGTGCTTTACATAGCTACTAGGTTGGCTTGTAAAAGGCGCTTAGACAAAAATTTTGAAAATAGGGATATTTTACGTATTTATTTTACCTGCATTTATCCATCTTGCGTTATTACTACTAATCTTGTCTTTTTTGCGCCAAGACCGAAATATTTTTCCTGTAACACGATCTGCTAAATTGAATGTAATAAATATTTTATCTGTAGTCCGTCCCGGCTATCAAACCATGAGACATAGCCACTGCCGGCTCGTACAAACATACTAGCATGGCTTAACTATTATTTGTGAAGTGCCGGCTGTGGCTGTGCCTTTTTGTCACCAGCCGGAATTGGCTCTGTGACATAATCCGGCCTCAGGTGCACACATCTTGCATAATTGGCTCTGTGACATAATCTTGCCTTAGGTGCACACACAAGGTAAATGATGCATTACATTTCGTAATCGTGATTTTAACGTCAGCAGCGTCGATACTAACTTCGATCTGGATGGCTTCGTCGGCGATAATGCTTTAGCCACAAAATTTGGCTTTTTAGCAGTAGGTCCACCTACGTCGATCGGGGAATCCAAAAACCGTACAGAGGATGCGACGGTGCGGAATAGAGTGGAGGTAATTGGAGTAACGGCAGTAAAAGAATGCGGAATTAGCGGTGGTCGTATTTATAGCAGAATTGAGTTTTAACACAATTTTATTCAGTGTTCGCTCCATGCTACACTCTATTAGCAAGCATAATATATTGTCACAGCTCTTCGTGCTTCTATGCCACTGACTCGGCTTGCCGAAATAAATATTAGCCACGAGGACAGTATTTTAACAAACACTTTGCCTGACAATAGTGGCCAGCGAGATTAAGCTACAACTACGACACCGCTGATTCAAGCATAATTGCGCCTTCTTTGGTTGTTGGTGTCTCTCTGGCTAAAAATGGAAAACTTGCTGCGAATGCATCATCGCCGACGAAGCGATTCAGATAGTGCCGACACTGCTTAAAGCAAAAAATCTCGATTCCGAAATGTAACTATTAAATATATAATTTTGAGCCAATTTTGCTTTAGTTGCAACACACCCCAGTTCAAACCCGGCCAGGTATGCTTAGTATATATATTTATGGTTTACAAAGCTCCTCGCATATTTCCACATAAAATTTGTGGTCTTTGTATTTGAGACACAATCTGGCCCATAAAATTAAAATGAATAAAGGAGTGGATAATTATATATTCTAAGTCATTTCCATTAAAGGCACATTATTTGGCGTGTTAACCCGCTATTCGTTTTAGAATGTCAACGTACTATCATTGATGAGATTGTAACAATACTACCGACCAGCACGCATCTTTCCTAATAATCTATTTACCAAATGCTGTTCCGGAACCGAACAAAAACTATCTTAAAAGCCACTAAAGCTGAAATAAGCATCAATATAATTAATAGCTGAAAACCTCACTTCAATAGAAAAACATTGTTTTGATTTAAACTTTAGCCAAGAAGTGACTTGCGGAAAACTACCGACTAGTGCAATAGTGTTTGTGTGGTCGTTGTAGCCTTTCAAAACTGATCCAATTGTATATCTCAATCACTATCGTTCGAAAAAAGACAGCCCAATGGGTCTTTCGTTTATTTTTTTCAATTCAGTTTAATGATGTATATATGTTCTTAATTTACGATAGCTTATAGACTAAATTATATAAAACAAACATGTAATAATTTATTTTCGTCAGCAAATATTATGATACTAATCTGTTTACGTAAGTAAGTTTACGTTTAAGAGTAAGGAACTGCCGTGGCAATAAAATCCCAACTACACGATATCCAAATACCAATCCCAATCAGTGTGCATAATAATCCAGTGTACCTACACTGTAGTGTATGTAGCCTTGCGTTGGTACGACCAGGGGCCGTTATTCATTGTATTTCGATAAGCCTGACGCCTTAAAAATATTCTTGTTACATAAACATAACCTAACATAAAAGTTGGAAAGACAATTTAAACTGAGGAAGATTGATACTGCAGGATCCGCGACTCTGTGGTCAAACTTTATATATATTTAAAAAATTAAGTCAGCTTGCACATATAAATAAGCTATTAAATATTACACCGTATTGAAACCTTGTAGATGTCTCTGTTCTATGCAACTACAGGGTATCCCATAAGTTAACGCCCCAACATTAAAGTGACCTAACACGCCAAATAACAAACGTATCTAAAGCGTTTTAGTGTGCATGTACTCTCACATATAACTTAAGCTTTTGATGAATCAAACTTACCTTAAGTGCGAATCTGGGTGCCTCTAAAATTAATACATTGTTCCACCCACTTCGGCGAAATTTTCGAACTATGTCTAGGCTCCTGAAGCCAAGCTCCACCAATGTAGCATATTTCAGACACAACATGGTTTGTGTTTGTATACCTTTTACTACAGTGCTCCCAACGTATAAAAAGTCAGGTGGCTTTAGATCAGGAAAACGAGCAGGCCCTTCAATAGGGCTTCGGTGCCCCAGCCAGCAGACCGGCAAGATTTCGTTCAACCAAATGCGCACAGCCATTGCGAAATAAGGAGGGGCCCCATTCTGCATCAAGTGAAGCCTGTTAATATTTGGATACTGATAAATATTAGCATAAAATTCATTTCGTAGTGTCATTAGATAGTTGTCAGTATTCACAGTACCATCGTATAAGAACGGTCTAAAGAGTCCACCAGACCACATACCGACAATTCTGTTAGACCAAGGACATACATATGGTGTGCGATAGTGTTATGAGAATTTTTCACATTCCAATAAACACAATTATGCCGGTTAACGGGGCCGTTCAGTTTAAAATTGCTTTCGTCGTACCAAATAAAACTTCATCAGCTAAGTCCGGATCATCGTCGAGATGCTGTAGCCATTTTTACAAAATTCAAACCTGTTATCATAATAAATCTTCATTCTGAGCATGAATTAATACGACGTTTACTAAAGAAACCCCATATGAAAGTTTTGTCCTCCAACAGTCTACACAATAACATGCAGTGGTATACAGTACTTTCCTACACTATGCAATAAAATGGTTGGTGTAGGAGGCACCATCAACTTAGCTATAGTGTCTTAATCAATCTGCTGTATTTTTACTAACGGTGTCAAGAACACCATACGCAAACACGTTATATAATGCGTATAACAGTATGATGTGGCTAACACCATATAACTTTTTAAAAAATTATGTTGTAGTCTACACTATACCGTTTACCGACACTA
>JASANE010010047.1:0-11175 GCA_030248225.1 Trileptium ribeirensis
ACGAAGAAAAGGCGGTTGTTGGCGCCAGCGGAACCACCCGTCGTGCCTATTGTTCTTCGTTGTCGTTTCCCGCCATTCGACAGGGTTCGCGACACTTTGTGGCGGCCTCTTCGAAGGTTGAATGGTACCAGCACAATCCAGTGTTGAATCGGTTGATCGCTGATTGCCTGATCGATTTCGCCCTCGGCGGGAATACGAACCACTGCGCGATCGACCCTTGGACCGTTGACTACAAGTGTTGACAC
Organism: Trileptium ribeirensis; assembly: GCA_030248225.1. Lineage (NCBI taxonomy): Eukaryota > Metazoa > Nematoda > Enoplea > Enoplida > Thoracostomopsidae > Trileptium > Trileptium ribeirensis. The sequence goes on from JASANE010010047.1 coordinate 246, forward strand.
CAATTTCCGCAGTTCCTGGACCTCGGATCGGAGTGACTTGACTTCGTTCGCCACCGAATCGCCGGGGGTGACAGAAAAAACCGTCGGTATTGCCACTTCCATGACTTTGTCGGCCAATGTAGGTGCCGCTTCGAGCGTTGGGCTCTCTGACGCTGCAACGACCACTTGAACATGGGAAGGAAGGCGTTGTAGGAACAGTTGTCGAAGGATCGAATCGTCGAGACTGGCCTGTTGGGAACCCAAAAGTTGACGCATATGTCGCAACATCTGGGTGGGCTTGCGATCACCCAGCTCCTCGGCGTTGAGAAGTTGCTGTAGTCGCCGCTGTTCCGAGGCAGACAGTCGTTGAACCAGTTTTTCCCGAAGCACGTCGTAGGGATTGACCGCTGGAGGATTGATAAGCAAATCCCGGACCTCGGTCGCATGTTCCTACGAAATGGACCCAATGACGTAGTAGATTTCGTTTGTTGAGTCACGATCCCTTGGGTGGCGAATTGGGCCTCGACTTGGGCGAACCAAAGCTCGGGGTCAGCGGGCCAGAACGGTGGCAGCTTGATTGCTGCGCTTGACACAATCGAGGACGTCCCCGTGTCGTTTGTCGCCGTGCCCGTAGGTAAACCTGGATTGAGAGCATTGATCGGGGTTATGGAATTGCCCAAAGACTGAGGATACCGATTCGATATACTCCGATTGACTCCGGTACTGTGGTACTCCGTTTGACAGCCAAAATGCGTGGCGTTGTTCGCGACAATAAGTCGATGAAAGTGGACAAATTAAAACAAAAACCAGTGAAGCTGTATTGAAGTATAAAGTCACGTCGGATTCACCAATGTCGCAAACGTCGACGACTAAGTTGAAGGTAACAAGCCGAATAAGAGTTTAATGACAAAAATGCGAGGGTTTATATACAACAAGTTAATTTGCATACAATGAGCTATTATTATAAATAATTTGCATATAATGAACGATTGTTTCATTGTCGTCAAATTTAGTCTTCATCGTCTTGTGTCGGGCTCGGTCGCAGAATTTTGTGCTGCGCTGGCACTCCACACGACTAATGGCTACACATAGTCAAAAATTTAACTTGTATTCAACCAGTTTGTTTTGCCTTTTAACCCGTAGATTGGGTAAAAAATTTGTTTTGAGTTACACCACGGACTGAAAGAATATTTACGATTTATAGCCCTCAATGGAATCTACACCACGATTCAATTAAGATTATGTGAGTGAATATGAAATTGGAATATCTCGGTAGAATACGTATTTTTATACGTTGTATGTTGTAGTATACACCATAGCTGTTATAAAACTTTGCATTGGTCCTCCATTCGCTGAAAATTCTGCCAGGGTTCATGAATCGCCCCCCTCCCCGGTTTTGAACGGGGGGGACGGCACCCAATTTTGCTAGTGGGCATTTTTCCAAGAAAAACGGTTAAAAACCGTGTCAGAAACACTACAAATCCTTTTGATAGACAGAAAAGGATATTATTTTGACAAAATTTTGGAAGGGTTTGCCTCCAAGACGGAATTTTTGTGTAAATTCTGATCGAAAAATATGTTATTTATGGATTTTTACCCTACGGAAACAAAAAATTGTCGAGAAGCGATGAACCGGGATGAAGGAGCCCAAAATTTTGACAGGGTGCATTTGAAAATGCCAGGGGCCCCAAGTTGGAGAGACCCTGTATGGCGATTAGCTGAATATCCCAATCCATATTATTGCCTTTGATGTTAACGTTGCACTGTGTATCCCGAGCAGCTTTGATTGAACGTATTTATTTTCAATAGATAAAATCAACGATGGAATAGATAATCGTTTTGTTTTGTTACAAAGGTGTATTCGCAGAGTTTCCGTTTCCGCAGAGAGTAATAACAACTATATACATACAGTCCGTGTGTTTACTTGATGTAGATAAAGTTTTGTTTTCGTCGTAACTTCAGTGTAGTTCTTATTAGCAAGAAATTTGCATTGTACCTAATGGATGTACACCGGTGCAAAAACGTCTTTACTGAGGGTAAAACCAATTTTTACTGAAATTAATCAAATTTTAACTTCAGAATAACGATGTTTGTGAAAAATTTTCCCATGTGTTTATGTCAACGGGGACTGTTTTTACCCTGCGGCAAGCCAGAAAGTTTGCCTGGGACCCTGACCTGAGTGCACTCGTTTTTGTCAGGGCACCAAAATGCCAGGCCTATACTTTAGAGAATCCAGCAAGAGGATCGGGTCATGTCGGAACAGGGTCCGATAAACCATGTAATTTATTTTGCTAAACGGTGCACCTATCTGAGCTAGACAAACGTACTCATCTTGAAGACGATTTAATTAGGATTCGGCTTGGCTTGTTACAATTTTGTTTTTTTTTTTCGGCTCGGCTTGTGATGAAAATTGGATTTGACGCACGTGGATGTAAAAATGGATGTAATCTAATTTATGTGACTACCGAGTTCTCTCTTTGAGGCTACTAAGCCTAGCTGCAATTTGCATAGCACGTTACGATCAGTAGCAGCTAATCCTGCAGAATAGTTACGAACACTAAGGCCGACAGCGAGTGCTACGGTTGGACAGTAAAGTCAGATATCAGAAACCGCGAGCCGATTATATTTTAGACGCACTGAAGAGTATAACATTCTTCAGGTTTGCTGAGTTAGTGGTTGCGGTACGTCGTGATTGATGTCATAAACATGTGCTGCCACCTCCAGTTTTGCACTACTGACTTTAGACTCGCTCCGTATGTGACTTTCAGTAGATTGTATGCACGCACACTGTAAAAGGTGCGAGTTAAATTTCACAAATTGAGCTAGTCCTTCATCGAGATAAAAAGTCAGTGAAATTAAGTCAATTAGGCTCAGTGTAAGCCACTGTAACTCATACTCAATCACGGTGGCCTCACACCGAGCCAAAATTTGTCTCACTCTCTGAGTCAAACAATGTCTTGTCTAAACTATGCCTTGCCTGGGTATTCAACAAACATCCAGACTGTCGTCTTGGCTACGTTTATAATACTTTTCCCTTGTACAGCATACGCATAAACATACCGTGGACTTCATGAAACTTTAATATGGTATACACGCAAACCAGTGATATAACTATTTTCACCACAGTAGAGACTTACTACATGGATACGTTTTGCCAAAACGCAAGGAAGTTATTGAAAGAAATAAGGTTTGATGTAGCCATTGATGAATTGATCCGAACAGCATCAATTTCTTTCAAGTAGAACCGAGCGTCGAGTCGAAATTCTCACCTCTACAACACTTCAGTGTTGGGTCAGTTTTTTTGAGTGGTCTATCAGAAACAACATTATGACTTCTTACATTTTAGGGTGGGCCCATAATAGATAATTCGCTTCCTGTGGCTCAGCATACCCGAAAACTAATATCTACGCACAACTCGAGCGATATATTGCACTGTTATTTTGAGCTACAATTAAAATTATTACAACCATTTATGCAACTGTGTAAGCTACGTTGTTGATGCTCTTAGCTCGCATTCCATGAACCAAACAGCATCGTAGGTGGGAAGTTTATCATTTAACCAGTGACTGTGGACTTTTTCTCGTGGTTTGTCACTCACAAAATCAAGTCAAGTCAATTTACTAGTAAAACAACTATATATAAAAATCGGTTGTGCAAATTTTAATGCGCTACGGCCCGCCTCCGATAATCGTTTGCTACCGAGACGTTAGGTGATGGTTTATATAACCATGAGCTGAACGACTGTTAGACGAGAAATGGTTGCTTACGCAAATAAAAAAATATCGCCATGTTTCACAAAACGTGCCCTGGTTTTACTGTACTGCATTGTATGTACACATTGATTGTTTTAGCGAAGTTGAAGAATTAAAAATGATTAAAGAAGGCAATGATATAGCGTCAGATGAACTACAGCGGCAATGTAGTAGTTTGGTGCATCGTATTAATGAACTTCAGACGCAACACGAACAAATGCGTCAAGAAGCTGAATTAGCAGCAGCTAAGCTAATGGATGGTGTAAGTTTAGCATTTTATGTCTTACTGTACGAAAGATTATACACGTCAAGAGCGGAATTCGTTGTCTCTATTGCTGCCGATCAATAAGTGAATGTATTATTTGGAATGATAGTGTTTTATTGGACCAACCTTGGCATAAATAATCATTAATGCTACATTATGCTCGTTTTTCTGAAGTTCCTGATTTGCATCGGGTTTTCAAGTCGCCGATCTATATTGGTGAAATCGATAAAATAACATATGTCCAGCATTTGGTCAAGCGATGCTGCAACATAGTCTTCCGGTGTCAACAGAGAGAAATTTCGCTTTGCAGGTACAGTCGCAACTAAACATAATTTACTGCAATAAAATAATTGATCGACATTTCGATTTATTTCAGCCTTGGTTCAATTAAATTATTGATTTACAATATAGAATTTCGAGCGGGTTCGAATAATCAAAATTTCAATTTATAGCTATTGCAACTGCATTTTTATTTCTGGCCGCAAGTGTACAATGTGCCAGAAATGAGTAAGTGTAGGGAGACATGGAAAAGAACTGAAGTAAAATTTATGCACCTATCCGGGAACACGTTTTGAACTTTTGCACCGAGTTCGAGTAGTTTTTGTAGAAATTTTAAACATACGCACTGAAAAGTTGGAACAGCTATTGAATAGGTTTTGAAGAACATTTGAAATTTTTCGAGCGAGCGCTGAATGAACAGCACTTGTTTCTGGCGACTGTTGCATTACAACGTTTGAACCAAAACTGGCTGTTGCGTCTCGAACGACCATCAGGTTTATGATACATGCTGTTTGCGTTATATAAAATACTGTTTTTAAATTACAGTACTAGTCAAAATTAATAGCTGCCTTTACGAGCGAGAAGCGAGGGAACAAAAAACAAGTTGAAAAATTCTAAATAAATTTCTAATTTTCACACAAAAAGTCACGAGCGAAGATTTAGCGAGCAGTTGTTGCCAAATTGTGGCGAGTACTAGTACTTAATTAGAAAATATTGGTTTCCTTAACCCTTAGCATCCTGAATTAATTTACATTTCGGAAGACGAACCATTATTGGTCATCGCCATGCATGGGACCCCGAACACTCTGGCGAAAGTCTAGCCATTGAGCTATATGGGAGCTATTGCTCGGGTCCTTAAAGGTCTTCGCAAAGCGAGCGAACAACACGCGTAAACATCGCACCCGCAGCCACTGTTTTGTTCATTACATTGTTTTATACAAAAAACAAAAAGTTTTATCTTTAGTTTATAGTGCAACCACTGTTCACTACATTGTTGTTGTAAAAATTGCTGCAGCAACAAACCGCTCGTGATACACTCAGTCAGTTAGAAATGTTTACGTGTTAATGTTAATGAACTACTTGCAAGGCATCAGCATATTTTAGATTAAAATCTTGCTGCTTATTTACATTAAAGCTACCATTGACGAACATCCGCGCACCTGAAACATTTACCCACCCGCCATTCCAAACCGCCCGCGCATTACCCTCTGGCAGTGAATTTGCCCTACCCGCGGGTCGACCCCCTCAGTTATTATTATGAAGACCGAAATATCATTTCAGCGAGGCACAATATTTAAGCGGGATTTCTAGGAAGTAATTTTAAGCAGTTATTTTTCCTCAATTATGTACACATACATAATATACATACGTGTGTGTTTATATTTAGTATAAAAGACAAAAAGCAAGTCGGGATCGTCAGATGGAGCAAATTATACAAGAGATTCAAATGGTGAACGCCGAACTAAGTCGGGAAAGACAACGCGTCAGGAAAGAACTTGAAGATGAGAAGCGACAAATTGCATCGCAGTAACATTTATATTATGTATTATGCAGTTATAATCAGAATTAGGTGCTCAAAAATCGATCGAAGCTTCGTTGGATTTCGATCGTTTGCGTTTAAACGAAATTCGATTATTTTAGCGAATTTGGATTGCGTCAAAATAAAAATAAAAATTTAATAAAACACGTTAGTTCGCGTTTAATTTAACGAATTTCGATTGCGTTGTAATAAAAAATATTTTAAATCAAAAATCAAAATAAAAAATGTTAGTTTGCGTTTAATTTAACGTATTTCGTTTAAACGAAGATCGATCGATTGCGCTTTCGTTCGATTTTTTATGCACTTAATTCTGATTGTAACTGTACTTTATAAAGGCAGTGAACCGCTAAAACAAAACAAAGCCAAACAATTTAAATTCTATGTATATATAAATCGTACTGTATGTACGGGTTGTAGCACAGCATAGTTACCTCTAAAGTACCGCACGCCTTGAAATGACTGAAAGTACGGTTTACAAGACAGTAGTAGCATAACCAGCTGTGTCCTCAAGTAACTGTACGCACAGTTGCATTGTTTTTAAACTTGTTCTATCGCGCTCGTTTGGTCTCGTTGCAACCGTGCGTACAGATCTTTGAACGTATTTTTGGCTGTGATGCAATTGAATTCTGGTGTTTACGCCCTAAATATGTAGTAAATCAATTTTTATGTCATTTATTCTAGTTGCGTGGACATAATCTACATAGTAGAGATGAAGCCGGGTCATTTTGGGTAACCTGTGACCGGGTCACGGTGTATAACCCGGTACTGATGCTTTTAAAATGTCGGAATTGCGTATTGATCCTAAATCATCTATGTGCAGATAATACTGATAAATCACTACTATGACACAAATTAGGGATGTGAAGACCAGAATTTTTTCTCGATGCTAAAGGTAATTTGTTAAGGATTATTTTGCCAAGTAATCTTCTTAGTCGCTAGCTTACGAATAGCACTGAAAGAGAAAAGCATAAGGGGAAATTTGTAAGTAAATTTTGGCCTGAATAACTAATACTTTGACCTCGAAATATGTACAATAGTAATGATGGTTCAATTCAGAACCACATGATGGAATCTTTTCTATTCATCTCGTTCTTTGGCAGAAATCTGTTGTGCCTACCCGTTGCTTCAGTTTTTCTTATTTAGGCTCAAGATAAGGTTCTTGTCGAAACATACCTTAATATGCTAGTAATCTAGCCTTAGTAGATTTTCGGAACTTAAGGATCGTATTGATCCCTGAGTTCACGAGTGTAGTAGAACTTTTGTAGCCAACTTCACAGAGAAGGATCTTCGCATTACTGTAGACATTGGCGCCCCAATGCGGAAAAGCTACATACGGCTTGTCAAAATAGTAAAAGATTCGGCCTATGTGTGTGTGCTTTCATAAGTTGAGTATTATTATATTTAACTAATCCTCTATCCAAAGTGATGAGAACTAAAGTTGAGTTCACGAGCTGCAGACCACTACCGAAGCAATGATCCATTCTGGTGCTATCCCTAATTTCACGAGCTCAGCCGGATTTAAGTGCTTAGTCTATTAACAGATTCTTACCGGTTTGTTTGTCCCAATTCGATTTCTCAAATGTGAATCAGTTTACTATTGGTGACCCTGAGGAGCAATATCTTATATAGTTAGAAAAAGAACAGTTTACAGCGGGATTCGAGGGGCGGCAGCACCTACTTAGGCTTAGTGTATGTCTCATATAAGGACGCAAGCTTACGCTTGGTATATCGAGAACGGCATGGCATGCATTACACTTTGGCCACTGGCCACTCAGGCTTACCTTGGCCCCAACCGTCATCGTTGCGAGGCTATGGTGATTGTATACCGGTAGGACCCACCTAAGCTGACGAACCATGCGTCAGTCGGAACCCTATGCGGCAATTTAAACATGTTGTTATTATTTCAGCACACAAATTGTATAGATATATCATACAAATGCATGAATATAGTGTCAATTTCAGGGCATAAAGCAGGAGCTAGCAATCATTCTATCTAGCTAATATTCAACCACGTTTGCAACTAAATTTACCACACTAGTAAATTTAATATTGCATCTACAGCGGTGGCGTATCGGAGCTTAGCGACTCCGATACTGTCGTGCTGCATTGAAGATATACTCCTACAAAGAGGAGAAACTGAAAGCTGCTATGGTTGCTATAAGGAAACTAGAGCTAAAGTTAAATATACCTATGAAACTAAACCTGTGTTTCTGTGTAAATTTGTATAAAAACCTGAGCGTCTTGCTCCGCTCGTGTTTAAATTCTTTATGTCTGAACGGGTCACCGCTTTGCCGAGCTTGATGGCTCAAATGAAACACCCAAGGGGTCTTCACTTGTAAAATAAAAATCTTCAAAATTCCTGGACGAAATTTTGAGTTAGTCAGTTGAAAATTTATGTGGGGGCGACCCTCTTTTGAGTCGTGCCCCGTCCCCAAGGCTGCGTACCACACGCTCCCGAGACCCCGTACCACCACAGTCTGTCCGTATGTCAGTTTGTAGATGCTGCCGCGCAAATTGTACCGCTTTGTAGATGGTGGCATACCAGTTGCACTAATTTGGAGATTGTGGCGTGCCAGTTACACTAATTTTAGATAGTGGCAGTTGCACCAAATTAACAAGCGGCGTGTTACAGTCGTTCAAGAGTCTACAATTTGGAACGTTTGACGTGCCAGCTTGCAAGGAGTGTGTAGTTGATGTAAGCAAATTAAGTGGCGCAATTACCATGAAAGTTACATAATTATAATTTTCGCTATCTGTCGGGCTGAGGTTTCAAGCAACCTGAGCCGAAAGTCTATTCTGCTCGACTATCATTCTATCTACTTGTCACAAAATTGGGTTCTATGTGGGGTTTGGGATAAATTCCTGCATCTAATACGCGGTCTAGTCCATCGGTTCTTAAAAACACTTATGCCATAAAAGAAACAGTCCTTTTATGTAAAGCAGACTTGAATCCTTGACATATATTGCATCTGTTGGTAACTAGATAAGCTATGTTTGCAGGTCTATAAAGCACATGTCGAAGAAATCAGAAATGGTGCATTGCATTTTTTGAGATGACTCTCTTTTATGTGTTTTGTGCTAAATATGTCTTGTTTACATTCTGTTTGAATCTATGATAACGTTTTTGAATAAAAGCGCATATGTCTTTACGTAGTGAGCGCTAGATTCTTGGATCCATTGGCAACATTGTATGTAACGCGTTAGCATTTAAATTTGTCACAGATCCAGAAATTACTGGGGACGCTGGTGCATGTAGCTTGATCCATCGTCTGTGTCATCGCCTATTTAAATGCTGAATATGACGGTGCATGCGTTTCTGTTTTTTCATGCATTTGCCGCATTTACGGTTTAGTCTTGGATATAATTATATCATGGACTTATACTTAATTCTTATATTTATATATTATAATTATAACATACAATTATAATGATATGATATAATTATAATAAATATGCAGGTTTCACAAAATAATGAGTGCAAAAAGTGGGTGGTTTTGTCTTTAACAGCCGTTTGCAAGAAACTAAAATCTCTAATGGACGGTTATAAGATATTTTAGTTTCTTGCAAACGGTTGCTAGAGATTTTTGTCTTTAGTGACAGCTTGTTTGATATTTAGATCTCTTACAGACAGCTGTAAGAGACTTTAGTCTTATATAGATAGCCAATACATACATAAATCTTTAACAGCTAGCTGTTAGAGACTAAAATCTCTTGCAGCTAGCCATATATATAAGCCTATAATATAGTTATATAATGTATCACTATATAATATAATTATAAGTGTAAAACATAATAATTTTTTGTAATATAATTTTATACTTTAATTATACATTATAATATATTCTTTTTCTTGAGCGTTTGTCCCACTGGATTGCGTGGTCCGCTTGTTTGCAAAGGCCTCTCCATTTGATGCGGTTGAGGGCATCGTTTGGGGTTGCACCAACAATCCTTGTCTTGTCCGACGCCCTGGCGGGTCTAGTATGAACGATGTCTGCTACTGAACCTTTTTCCGGGCGAATGCCGTGTCCGTACCATCGCAGTCTCGATTCTTGCATCTTCCTTACTATAGGTGTCCTGCCCGTGCGTCTGCGAACATCGTCATTCCTGACATCATCCCATTTTGTTATTCCCAAGCACCATCACAGCATACGCATTTCCATTGCATGGAAGATCTTGCTCAGCTCTTGCCGTTGTTGGCCAGCATTCCGATCAGTATAGAGCAACGGATTTTATGACGCATTTATACTTTCATCTTCAGGCGATATAGCATGCGGCGGTCGCATAGATCACCGGTTACTTGATGCTATTTAGCCGGGGCAGCTGCATCCTGAGGAGTGAGGTCGCCATCATTGGTGATAACGGATCCGAAGTACTTAAAGCTTTGTGTCTTCGTCAGGTAGGTATCATAGATGAATGTGTCGTTCGTTTGAGGGCCATCTTCCTTGTACTCTGGTTTCTTGATGTTAAGTCTCAATCCGTTATTCGCCAGCCGATCTTTCCAACATTGAGTGTTTTCCTGAAGCTGGCCGATCCTTATCCGCCATTAAGACATCATCGGCGTATACTATAACGTCCATGGCAGTGCTGTTTAGATGTCAGTAGGTACAGTATCCATGCACATGATGAACAGCAGTGGCAAGAGGGCCGAACCCTGGTGGACACCGACTTTAATAATTATATATGATTATAATATTAATTATAACATTAATCTCATGCCTTTGTTTTGTTATTAAAATTAGGGCTTTCCTTACAATTTGACGCAATATCAGTGTTTACTTCTGACATAAACCATTTTCGTGCCTGGGTTAATGTATATGTCATGGAACGTTGGCGAAACTTGCTGCGTCCGTGAATTGGCCCCGGATCGTTTGGCTGCAAGCCTAGTACGATTGCCACTAAGCTATATTTCGGTTGCATTAGAAACCTTGCCAAGCAGTAAAAGGGTACAACTTTTACATGGGAACGTTCAATGTACGACAAACTCCGTTAACGTATTAGTGCAGGACTAACGTAACTTCCCAACCATTTGCGATTTTTGTCTGTCTGAAGCTTTAGGCCATACAATGAAACCGCAGTAGGTACATATATTCTAAAAAATTAATCTGCTGTATACAC
>JASANE010010049.1:0-17482 GCA_030248225.1 Trileptium ribeirensis
CCCTGTTTGCTATATCCAAGCTTAAAGTACGACGCCGACGATCCTTTATGTTCATTTCTAAATTATGACCTTCAAAATATAAGAAATCGCAAAGGCTAAGGCCATACATACTGACGTTTCGATATTTCAGGGAAGCTAGGCTGGGTCGGCTAAGTGATGTCGTCTAAGAGGGTCCCACAGGGACGCTGGTGCTGAAAATGTTGACGACCTGCCCCTCTCCACTCCCTCGACCGAGGACCCATTTTTGCAAATTTTCAACCTATTTTTATCAATTTTCGCTAAAGTTTCTTGCGCACGTTCATGTGAGAAGGCGGGGGTAGGGTGCAGCGCATCAGGTGATTAGGGTAGTACCGTCAGGAGATTTGAAGGGAATCCGAGGTCTCAGGGGTAGCCCGCATGAAACCCTGTATATGGCAAAAACATATCGCATGAAACCCGCATATATGGCTAAGGCTTAAGCTTGCTGTTAAACGGGTGTAACTGCCTAAAACCGTAAAGAGATTGAACTGATTTTGGCGCCATTAGGCTAAAATCTGACTACTGAGGTCGTATAACCCAAAAGACTTTGCTTAAATTTGGCGATGAAATTTAAATTTACCCGGGTATTTTTGCAAGTACAGGTGTTTATCTCAACGATATTATATATTTCCTTTGGCAACTCACCTATGGGAACAACCGCTGTGAAACTTTGAGCTAAAGTGAGTAACTTACAACGAAGCAATAACCCATAATAGCAAAAACTGGCTGATATTAGCTTCAAACATGGCGGTGTTTTACTCTTGCTAGAGAACTGGCGGGGGTTTATGCGTAATACTGTAGCTGGGGACTCGATTCTGTAACCGCTTCCAAAAGAAAATTTTAGCCAAGTAGCTCAGTCGTTAGCTAAATTATTAAAGTTGCAAATAAATTTCATGAATCACCCTGTATATAATGTGCAACCATTGAAACGCAACTTCTACATTGCAATAATATGAATCATGTATTATAACAAGGTAAATAAGTATTGTTTGCTAAAGCAAAAACTCCCTACACGACTGTACTATCGGACAGTTTTGCGTGTTACATATTATTTCATTAGTTCCACAACATTGTTTTTCTCAATGCCTTACCAAAATAAACGTCTGCGTTGGAAATCTCAAGAGAAAACTATTATGTTCTATTTCAGACATTAGCTGCATTTCTTTTTATTGTGAAAGCCACCTGTCTGCAAACTGAATATATACTTAGTTATATCGCTTAAGCCGTGCGGAACAGAAACAGATTTGCCGTTTAGCTGAAAGCGGTTCTGTAATTTAGTTATTTCCAATTGAAGCATGGCAAGAAGCAGTTTTCCTAAGCAGTTTAATCTTTATGTAATGTTAAATGTGGGTTATAGGTTTTATTTATCGACAGTACTGTTAGAAACAAACAGATTGCAATTCTGACAGTATAACTTATCTTTTAAAATAATATTTCAGCTGAATAGCTTTACCTTTATTCAGAATATGTTATCTTTCACCTCAATATATTATCGTTTACCAGAATATTATATATTTTACCATAATTTATTTTCTTTTACCATAATATTCTATTTTTTACCAGCATATGTCATCTTTTGCCATAATATGTTCTCTTTTACCACAATATCTTACTTTTACGAAATTTGGACTTTTGCCAGATCTCATATCTTTTATAAGTGTGTCTTGTCTTTTATAAGAATATCTTACCTTTTACCAGAATATCTCGTATATATTTTATCATATCTTATCTTTTACCCGAATATGTTATCTTGTGCCAAAATATCTAATCATTTGGGAGAACGTCTTATGTTTTATTAGAATATTTTATCATTTACCGCAATACCTCATCTTTTACCAGTATATCTTATATATATATATATATATTATCCAGAATATCTTTTCTTTTAACGAAAATTTTTTAGCACAAAATCTTCTATTTTTACCGGAATATGTTACCTTTTACCACAATATCTTTTATTTTACCAGTATATATATAATTTATCTTTTACCAGAAAATATTATCCTTTACCAGAATATCTTATCCTTTAAAAAGTATCTTTTACGAGAATTAATTATCTTTTACCGGAATATGTTATCCTTTACCAGAATATCTTATCGTTTATCACAATATATTATCTTTTTACGAGAATAAATTATCTTTTACCAGAATATATTATCGTTTACCAGAATATCTTATCCTTTACCACAATATATTATCTTTTACGAGAATAAATTATGTTTTACCAGAATATGTTAAACCCTACCAGAATATCTTCCATTTTACCAGAATATCTTATCTTTTAACAAACTATCTTATTTTTCACCAGAATGTGATGCCTCCTGCTAGGATATGTTTAGTTTTGCCAAAATGTCCTATTTTTTACATAATATTACATGTTGCGCCGCAATATCTTCTCTTTTACCACAATATCTTACTTTACCATATTATTTGTCTTTTACCAGTCAGATTATATTGTCTTTTATCATATCTTATCTTTTAGCAGAATATCTCACCTTTTGCCAAAATATATTATCATTTACGAGAATATCGTATCATTTACCAGAATATGTTGCATTTTATAGGAGTAGCTGATATTTTGCCACAATATTTTATTTACATTTAACCAGAATATCTTTTCTTTTACCGAAATATGTTTACCCCATTATCTTCTATTTTATCAGTAGTGTTTTATCTTTTACCAGAATATGTCATCTTTTACCAGAATATCGTACTTTCTATAAGGATATCTTGCGTTTTAACAGAGTAACTAATCTTCTACAAGAATATCTTATCTTTTACCAATGTTACGTTCGCCAGAATACGTTTTATTTTACCGTAATACCGTCTTTAGTAAAATGTGTGTTTTTATCAGAGTATCTTATTTTTCACCAGCATATCATACTTTTGCCTGGATATTCTACAGGAATATCTTGTCTTTTACCAATGTTACGTTTACCAGAATACCTTTTATTTTACCGTAATACCGCCTTTAGTAGAATGTGTGTTTTTATCAAAGTATTTTATTTTTCACCAGCATATCATGCTTTTGCCTGGATATTCTACGGGAATATCTTGTCTTTTACCAATCTTACGTTTACCAGAATACCTTTTATTTTAACAAAATACCGTCTTTACAAGAATGTGTGTTTTTATCAAAGTATCTTATTTTTCAACAGCATATCATGTCTTCTACTTAGATATCTTACCTTTTGCCAAAATGCATTATCTTTTACCAGAATACTTTATCTATACATGCTCGTAGGTATATAGGGGTTCTTATACTTACTGAGGCGTCGGAGCCTTCTTTCAGCTCCCCTCTTCGGCGCTAATATGCATGTATATAAAAGCACGACATTTTATTTCAAGAGATGTAAGTCCAAAACGGATAAGAGGATTTGGCTACTTAGTTTTCTCTTTGGCGTGTTGAGGGGTTACCATATTCATGCATGCGTGTTTATCTAAAACTGCGCAAGTTAAGGAGCCAGCACTGAATAACCTTCCTTTCCATGCTAAAATCAACGGAAATTTGTAAGTGATCATTTGTAACTTAATAATATTATATGTATCGGTTTAGCTGAAATTTCCTCATAAGATAAGAAGATATATTTCTATGTGGCATTAATATGCTATAAATATCGCCACTACAATATTTGTTGCAGGTTAATAACGGTCTCAAAACCAAAAGCTGTGCAAACTGTTAAAATCCGGCCGGAAAAAAGTCTAGGGGCAGTCGATACCATTCATTTAATTATAACACCATTAGTTTATTTTTCACGTTTGTCGTAAAAAAGCGGGGACGCCCCTCAATCCTCGTCTTCCGACTCCCCTGCTCACGTGTTTTGTCTTTTAGTTTGTAAAAATACGTGGACCAATATGAAACAAACCTAAGCATTATATAAAATTTTATATGAGATACATCAACCACGCACCACATTACTTATTATGCAAGCTTTACGTATTAAAAGCATTTAGCCTAAATCCTTAAAACTTCGCTCTTCTATGTCTGTTTTCATTGTAGGTGAACCATCTGACCACCATTTTCTATGCGCATGTGAACTTACAAGTTAACTCTATGTTTTGCTGAGACCCTTGAGTTTCCATTATTTAACAAACTCTTATCGCTAATCAAGGGCACAAACATGAAAAATTCCAGGCGGTGGGCGGGGGACTTAGGCAATACGATCGAAAAAATCTAGGGGAAGGGCACGACAGATATAATACATCTTGCAACACTTGTACTGTTTTCTGCATGCTGGTTACTATGGGCTTATATATACATTCATGACCAACTTGCTAGATTTCTGTGGGATCGACCTACATATCCGTCTCCCAGGCATATTTCTATGCATACATATATACATCATTAATCAATAAATCAGATTTTTTCGGAGGGACGCCAGACATATTTCTAGATATACACATGATTGACAAACTTGCCACATTTCGGAGGCACGACCAATATTACCGTCTCTCAGGCATATTTCTGTGGTGAAGCGCATCCCCACTCCCCACGGTGTTTGCGCCCATGGCTATATTGTCCGACACTGCATTAAGACAGTAAGGTAGGGTACAAACTTTAACGTAAACAATGTACAAATTTTATGTGCTAATCCATTGATTACGCGATGTCATCGACATTGTTTGCCTTCAGCTAAGCATCTACAAAAACACCGGGTATTCCACAAACGCAGAAAAACCACTTACTGGTGATGTTTCTAAATGGGAGAGATAAAGTGCTTCATGTTTATGATTTTCTGTTTCCAAAGGTACTGAATGTAGGCTACCTAATTCCTACACCTTCGAGAAATATTTAGATTTCCCGGCATAAATGCTGCCGGTGCTTATCGTTGTTATAAACACCCCAATTGATAAAAATAGACAATATAATTTGCTAAAGTCCTTTGTCTGTCTAACTAAAAATTTGATAAATAACGTGAAATTTCACATGCCCTCGTTTGCATTGTCCATTTCCTCGCTTCATGCCCCTAACATGTTGCATATCTCTTGTTTAATCAAATCGAACAAGTGGCCTCACGTCTGATGGACTCTCGGATATTTAGTGAAATCTGCAGCTATTACAGAAGAAAGAACCGGCAACATGACTTTTTATGTAAAAAGTTAAAAGTATCGTGGTAGTTAACGTTTTTGGAGCATAGCAATTTGGAGTCACGTATTGAAATTGAAGACGTTTCGGTTTAGTACAAATTTTTTGAGCAAAACTCTGGATAGGAATTGGTTTTGTGTGCTGAATTTACTTTCACATATTAGCTTTTCCATGTGTGGAAAGTTTTGTCACAAATGTATTTCAAATGTACAAATTCTCGTCTTAGATGTGTAACACCGGTTTCAAATCTGAGGAACTAATTGCTATGAACCATATCTCTTAGCCCCCGACAAACACATATATATTATACATTAGTAAAACAAAGTGTCGATGATATTAGAAAATCTAACATGTAACAAAAAGGTTCGACCGACCCTCTCATGCAAAAACCTTAGAGTTGAAATTTAGTAGTTCAAAAGTCTGGGGAGGCGGATCAGAACTTAGTGGTCCCACAACATAATGACAGTATTGATATATCGTCATAGCTGGGGTCGTCTTAGTCCATGATCGAAAAACCTGACGCATTTATGCTACAAAACATGGTGGTCGTAGTCAAACCTACAAACGCACGTTTTGTGGGGGGTGTAGTTCGGACCTCCCCCACCCCAGTGTTGAGGCGGTCGATGTATAAGCAGCTATCGGTTCAACCCACCACCCCTGAATACTAAGGGTCCGGCCTACCCCACCACAAAATGAGGGGATCCGACCTACCCACCCTCCACAAAACGTGGGGAAGGGCTCCTTGCATGGCTGCCCCGCAGTAATCACCGGGTCGGGCTAAAACCGCCCGTGACATCCAACTGTGGTTTATATTAGAGTGCAGGGAAGTGTCATGCTCTTCCCTAATGCACCCTTGGTAAAACTGTGTTATACAATATTTATAATTTTAAATAGTAAATTACGGCTATCGGCATGTGCGACCTATGAAATTTTCAAAAAAACGGACGAGCTGTTCCGCGGGTCGTACTCGTCCTGTTGTGCCCCGTTCATGATCAAAATCGTATCAGAGGTCGCCAATGCAGTGCCGCACCAACCACTATTTTACCTACCCCTAAATAAAGGTGTGCCTCAGGTCTTATAAGTGACCTCATGTCTGTTGCAAAAAAGGAGTAGCTATGCCAGATGTACCACACTGTTCTAATGAGACATTGTCGCTAGTACATTTCACACACTGCCGCTTATACTATTTTATGATGGGGTTGGAGGGGGTGGTAACAGCAATGGCTACACTATTGCGCTGGGGAATCGAACACCGTGACCTATACAGCTCTTTTGAAGGGCCTCGAACATTGTTGCTTTGATGCTTCTACCGTTCTTTTGGGGTTCAAATACCGTTGCCTATACTCTTTTGCGTAACCTTAGGGGAGCTCAAACACTATTGCGCCGGCCCTGCGTAAACGTACAGATTTGTAACAATACTGATATTTACAGTCATTTTCAATAGAAACCTGGTACTTTATGTCGCTTATGCCCCCAAATTCTGCAAAAAGATCAATTTTCGCCACAAATAATACACAACAATTAGCTCCAGTGTTCTTTCCAGCTGCAACAATACTATCTCGGTCGTGAAGCAATAATCATTCTTGCGTGTAATGCAGTACAACAAACCCTCAAAACTTTTATTTGGATTCTGATTGGTTGTATGTTAGTCATGCGTACATATTAACCCAATAGCATTACAATACCAACGATTAACATATTGATCCGTTAGCCAGCCATAAGCAATTCTTAGTCACTCATCGGCTGAATTTTACCGCTTAATGTTATAATCTGTCATGATTGGCTACGCGACGGTGACGCGTGTTTATCACCTGCGAACCGAATGTATTCACGCACTCGAAGGACAACACATACAATATTATCCATCTTGGCCTACGTGTGTACATAGAAGTTTGTGCTAAGCCAGTTTTATGCGGATAGTTTTTGGTACGTATTTTGTAAAAATTTAACTAGTGAAGCTCGCTTGCGAGCCAGAATTCGAGTGGTGAGAACAATCTCCCGAAGCAGAAGTGTGAAAAAAATTTTACCACAGAATATTTTGACACTCGCAATGAGCTTGTCGGCCCAGAAAACCTCATATCTGGCACTACAACCAACAATAAACACACATTCAGGTGCTTTTCCCACGACTTCTCACCAAAAATTTCGAAAACGTCATTTTTTATGCCAAGTATGAACCAGAAGAGTAAAAAAATATTTGCCCAACAATATTCTTAACACTTGCAATGACTTTATCTGCCCAGAAAACCCCATATAAAACACTAAAAGCAACAAAAAACACATTTAGGTGCATTTCTCACGACTTTTCACCAAATATGAAATTTGCCGCCAACTATAAGCTTAAAGACTCCAGATTGGGAAACAGTTGAAAAACCAGTGGCGAGGCTAAGATGGGGGCTGGGGGGGGCTAAGCCCTCCCAAATTCGAAATCTAGCCCCCCCCAAAAAAAAATTAACGGGATTAGCCCCCCAAATTGAACGGGATCAGCCCCCACCCCAAATTTTTTAGTTCCCATATTTGTCGCCCCACCAAAATTTTTGAAAGCTTCACGCAACAACCAACGAAGACAAGCTACACCCTCCAGCACACGTACACACTGTCCGTTTCGATATAAAACGTTTATAGTTGTAATAAAAAATATGAGAATTGTTTTTTTTATAATTCGATTGAATTTATAAACTACGTTTTTTGTTTTTTTTTCGCGACATGATGTCGCTGTTTCGATGTTGTGTTACATGTTGATTTATATATCGTCTTCCCAAAAAATCTACTCTCACTTGTCACGCGCCCAACATTTTGGCCGATGGGTGTAGAATATCGTCGATTTCGACTAGATGATCAGGCTCGTATGCGTCTAAATTTGCCGCCTAAATATAACAGCAGACAACAAGGAATAGTGAACATCGATCATTTGGCTGTCGGACCAGCAATGCCGGTGACACAAAAGAGCAACAACAACTCTAGCAACTGCGAAGCATCCAATCTTTATAACGCCGAAAATGCATCTACCGACATCGTTACCACCCCAAACAGCCAAGGTGATATCGCAACCACTGCTTCATCCACTGAACTACCTAACAACAGGGATGTTGCGCAACGCTGTAATACCGAGCAAAATATCGATAATTTCGCTGCTGATCCAGATAGATCTATTGAACAACGACCGCCACTGATTTTTCGCATCAATGCAGCTCACCCCAACGGACTGAGGCCGTGTTGACTAGACAACCATGATGTCCCACCTCACCATGAAGCCACCTACACTAAGAGCAGCAACACCATAACTCCTGCAAACGAAACTAACAATCAAAGCAAGCCTGTAAAGTTTGGGCTCCTCAACATAAGATCCATTAATCAGAAGTCAGCACTACTACGACACACAATAAACTCGAACAATCTGGATTTCATTGCTCTAACTGAGACCTGGATGCGACACGAAGCATCCCAGTCACTGAACGAATCAACTCCTCCCGGCTATAAAAATGTTGCCAAGCCAAGGCCGCAAGGTCGCGGAGGCGGTCTCGCTATAATTTTTCGCAATGATTTATTGTATACACCGGATCTCAGGACGTCTGAAATTGCTGTCACCACATTTGAGTTCATGTATGGAAAGTTATTTTCTAAATCAAAGACACTAATTCTGCTAGTTATATATCGGCCGCCCCAACTCTCTATTCCGGCGTTCTGCACCGAGCTGGGCGAAATCATCACGCATATAATTGTAAATCACGCCAACAATGAACTCTTAATATTGGGCGACTTTAACATTCCTTCCATGTCCAGTTTTGAGTCAGTACTGACATCATACAACCTGACCCAGCATGTGACTACTAGTACACATGACCGAGGAAACTTACTTGACTTCGTAATCACCTACTCTGGGAGCGATTTACTCCAGAATGTTGAAGTCACTGATTCGGCACTATCTGATCATTCTTTAATAACGGCTACACTAAAATACAGAACGGAACAACAACATTACACAAAAACGTTAGAATATCGCTGTTGGAAATCGATTGATCCTGAGCGCTTCAGATCTGCCCTTCAGCATCTGCAGATGCCACATGATCAAACTGTCGACAACAGCACTCAGCGATTTTGCAGCTCTATTCAACAAATTATAGATGACCAAGTACCAAAAAAGCGTCAGGTCGTTAAAGACAAACCAGACACTCCTTGGTTTGATTCCGAATGTGGGACATCCAAACGAGAGCTAAGACGCCTCGAAAGGGTCTGGCGCAGGCAACGAACTCTAAATGCAAAAACAATATACAACCAACAAAAACAGCGCTTTCGACAATTATGCCAACGAAAACTCGATATATATTCCAGAAACGCCGTCGATTGGTTTGAATCCTATCTAGCTAACCGCCAACAACGCGTCCAAAACTTTGTCAAAACCAACGGCTTTAACAACTGGTGTACCTCAAGGTAGCGTCCTTGGCCCAGTTTTGTTTAATATTTGTATTGCACCGGTCATTAAATTAATATCGGCAGCTGGTTACGAAGTACAAAACTATGCTGACGATATCCAAATTTATCGACATTTCTACCCAGACAACATTTCCACCGTTGCTGCATCACTGACAGATCTTCTACATAGACTGAAACATTGGTTTAACACAAATAACTTAATTCTAAACGATTCTAAAACCCAACTAATTTATTTCCATTCAGGGAATTTAACTGGACCACCAACTATAATAGGGTCGGCAACTATCATACCGACTAATACCATAAAAATACTAGGGGTTACTTTAGACAATCAACTAACCATGGTTGAACACATTAACCAGTTATCTGCCACCTGCGCCTGGCAACTCCGTCTCAATTAGCCGCCTCCGACGCCGACTGAGTGATGATACTGCACAAACCATGATACGGGCGTTTGTTATGAGTAGACTTGATTATTGTAACGCCTTATATTTAAATGTCCCAACGTACATCATGCAACCTTTACGCCGAACTTTACATACCGCTGCAAGTAGTTGCGTGCTCAGCAAAATGGGATCCTATTAGTCCGGTATTACGACGTCTTCATTGGCTACCTCTTCAACAAATTACGTTCAAGTTTTAGTAATTGTATACAATGTGTTGGGATGAACCCAAATACTTGGCCAACATGTTGCACTCAGCAACGACACCGCGCCTATAGACTGAAGCGCTTACTTCAAACACACGGCACACGAACAAAAACATTCGCCTTTCAAGACACCCCTCACTATGGAACACATTACCGCGATCAATAAGGGACTCTGAATTAGCACTATTTGCTTTTGAATATAAACTTAAAATTCACTTATTTCCTCGTCAATGACAATTCATCAGTGCTTAGATCTTTTGATTGTGTGTATTAAAATGTATATATGTAAAAAAACGGTTTTGTCACTACCTGCTTGAATATTTCAATTGTCTATGTATTAGTGGTTTGTACATTCCTTGTTTGTGTTTTCTTATGTGTAATTTGTCAGCGCTTTTGTATCGCTTTGGCGAAAAGGGCGCTTTATAAATGTTTCTTTATTATTATTATTATTATTATATACGTATACGTATATACGTACAGATGCACAGGTGGACACTGTAGACTATCTGCGGCTATTGCTGTAAAAATTATCGGCCGGCCCAGCCGAAATCGCCAATTTTTAATATGCAACGACAATTTTAAAACTGGGCTCGTCGAGCCAGTTTTGAAAAATATAATTGAGATTGCAAAACAATTTTTTAAACTTTAGTACACCAAAGGTCCATCAGTAGTTGCGAATGACTTAATTCCGGCCCAGCGGAAATCGTAAATTTTGAATATGCGACGACAATTTTAAAACTGGGCTCCTCGAGGCGGTTTTGAAAATCTTGATTGAGGTCACTGATACAATATACCGTTCATACCGTTCAGTTCATACCGTATTCAGTCAAAGAGCAACACTAGTCATACGGTTCGTTAGTGTCTTTTTATGTGTTATTGATCTGCTTTAAGCATATTCCGGTTCACAGTAAACTTCCGATTGTCTGTTATTTATTGATTAATGTTGATTAACGTTGCACACAGGTCATTTTGGCATGCAACGCATGAAGCAACTCGCCCGCACTGCCGTATATTGGCCGGGAATCGACAGCGACATCACGGACGTTTGTCGCTCGTGCGAGGGATGTTCCGCACATCAAAACGCTCCATCCAACGCACCAGTACACCCATGGATGATGCCTGAAAAGCCATGGAGTCGAGTCCACGTCGACCATGCAATCAACTTCATGGGCAGCAATTGGTTGGTGGTCGTCGATGCCTATTCCAAGTATCCATGCGTTCACCAGACAACATCTGTTTCGTCCGCGACAACAATCGCCCTGCTCAGAGAAGATTTCGCACACTTTGGGTATCCCCACACCATAGTCTCCGACAACGGTCCAGCGTTTCGATCGGAAGAATTCCAATCATTCTGCAGCGACAAAGGAATTGTTCATCTTACCGGAGCGCCGTATCACCCTGCCACCAATGGGGCTGCCGAACGAATGATTCAAACGTTCAAACAATCTATCCGAAAATCCTCGTTGCCAGTCAAAGAAGCTCTCCATGATTTCCTCATTCAGTATCGCCGCACACCGCTGGAATCAGGACTTTCTCCCAGCGAGCTGCTGAATGGACGGCAAATTCGCACCAAGATCGATACATTGCTGCCGTCACCGCCACACGTCGCTCAGGAACGCCAATCTCGGAACTCCACCAAGTCGTGTGTGGGTCGCATCGCTCAAAACTATACAATTGGATCTGCCTGCTATGCTCTATACTGCGGTTCCCGTCGTGATCGACAAGCTCGTTGGGTTCCTGCCGTCGTTACCAAGGTGCTCGGGTCCCGCAGCGTCCATGTTCGAGTTTTTCCCCGAGGTCCAATCTGGCGCCGCCATATCAATCAACTTCAGCCGCGCTTCGCCAGCGATGAAGACGGAGATCCCGGGTTGGCGCCGATGTTCGATTCGATTAAACCGCCAGATGAGGTCGGTCAAACGGAAAACGTTCCTGATCCCGAGTACGGACCTGGAAATCCGCGTCGGTCTAATCGACAGCGACGAGCCCCAAGACGGGATTGCTGCTAAATCGCTTCCGGGTTCTCCAAAGCTGGTCGGGAGGTGTTAGCTAATGTACAACAGAGCAGCAAGACGTCACATGAAGAATGATGATGCAATAAACAAGAACATGATGCAATCGTGATCATGATTATGTAACAAACCCTATGCGTAGGAGTTATTGCATCATACAGTGTATGATGCAATAGTTTTGTATATAAGCAAGTGTACCTCATGCTCATTCCACTTGTTTTGTTTCCTCTGCTCATTAAAGGTGTTTACTTCAGTTGGTTCCTTTATACTGGAACGCAACAATTGGCGATCAGTTTATTTCGACTCAGCGATAGTTTTCTTTCATCGACTCATCGTGTTTTTTTTCCTGCAATCTGGTTTGGTTCAGCCGCGAGTCAACCGTTTCGTGGGTCGATTGGTACAGCAATCCGTTCCTGAACTCTCCGTTCCGTGGGACAATCGGTTTCAATCCTGCCGTGCCGTTCTGACTCAATCGTATCAAGGGTCAATCACATCGAGGATCAACCGTTTCGAGGGTGAACCGTGTAAGGGTCAGCCGTGCCGAGGGGCAATCGATCTGTGATTCCGGGAAGCTGTCCGCGATCCATCCGTTCCGTGGGTAAATCCGTCCGCGATTCTACCGTGCCTACCGGTCCGTGGGATTTTCGATTTCGGGTTCAATCGTTCTCTCGAGCGAGCTGTCCGACATCCGTGGGCGAATTCAATCATTCTGTCGAACCGGAGTTCAATCCGTCCGGGGTCAGTCGAATCGTTCCGTCGGTCCGTGGATCATTCGGGTCAACCGTTCCGTGGGTCTCTCAAACCGCTTCAGCCTCAATTATCGGGTTTCGTAGCAGATCGTTGATATGTCAGAAACCGCTCAACTGATCAAGGTGCTTCAGCAACAACATGAAGCCCAGATGGCAATGCTGCGCGAACAAAATCAAGCCCTGATATCCGCCCTTTCAAGGTCCGAGTCAGAGGGTTCCAAATCAATCGTTCCGCCGTTCAATGGGTTCGATCCGAGTGCCGAGCTCTGGCACGACTACTGGGCCCGCTTTCTCACGTTTGCCGGTGCGCATTCCGTTCCGAAGGCAAAACAGGCACAGATCTTCCTCACTAATCAATCGCCGGTGACGTACAAGCTGCTCGCGAATCTAGCATCACAGGAATCGCCCCCGAAGGACGTCAACCAGTTGGGCATCGAAGAAATCGAGGGTTACATGAAGTCTCAATTCGATCCCAAGCTGTACACCGTCCGGGAACGATTCAAATATTGGTCGACGATGAAACGCAAACCGGGTGAAACCGTACAGGAGCTCGCCGCCAGGATTCGAGCGGACGCCGTGACATGCGATTTTCCTGCGATCACCGATCCGCTTGACGAAGCCCTGAGGACCCGATTCATTTGCTCAATCAACAACGAGGCGGTACTCAAGGCGCTATTCAAAATCAAAGATGACGAATTGACGTTTGCTCGGGCCATCGCGGTAGCCATGGAAACCGAAGATGCTGCCAAGGTGGCGAAGGAAACCGTCTACGGGGAATCTTCCGGGGTTGTTCATTCAATAACTCCGTCGTCCAAGAACAATCGTCTGCACAAGCGAGGGAAAGCCGCCAAGGACAAACCGAAACAAACCGTGCAACCCGTGTCTATCAAAGGTGGGTTCCGTTTTCCGAAGGGGACGTGTGGTCGATGCGGCAAGACCGATCACACAGGCAGAGACTGTCGTCACAAGGATACGGAATGCAACCACTGTCGAAAAAAGGGTCACATCCAAGCCGTATGCCTTGCCAAACAACGAGGAATTCCCGCTGCCGTCAACACCATTCATCAAGTGGGATCCAAACGGGTTCAACAGGTGCTGTCAGGCGAGCCTCAATTCAAACAACGGGTCCTGATTCAAGGTAAATCAGTGGGTTTCGAAGTCGACACGGGGTCTCCCGACAATTTCTGCAGCGAAGAAGTTTGGGCCGCCATCGGAAAGCCGCCCTTGGGTTCAAGCAATGGGCAATATGCCAGTGCCACAGGAAACCGCCTTCCAGTAACGGGTTCTTTCACAGCAACGACAAGCCTACCTGGGGGTCCCGACAAGTCAGTCGATTTCAATGTGGTCCAAATCCCCGAGCTCAACCTGCTTGGCCGCAATGCCATTGCCCGCCTGAACATCGACCTCAACAAACTGGCGCGCTCACACAATCCGCAGGCAACCTCCGCTGCCGGGGTGCAATCCATTCAATCCTGTCGAGATGTCGACGTCCCGCTTCAACAGCAGTGCAAAAATCTTTGCCTTCAATTTCCGGATCTGTTCAAGCCGGAGTTGGGTTGCCTCAAGGACTTCGAACTCGAGGTTCAGTTCAAAGCTGATTCGGCCCCAGTGTTCTGCAAGCCACGACCGGTGCCTTTCTCCCTGCAAGCGGACCTCGCCCAAGCTTACGACGCTGGAATTGCGAGAGGGGTATGGAAGCCGACTCAGTTCAATAGCTATGGTACGCCCGTGGTGCCGATTCGCAAGCCTCTGTTGCCGGGTCAATCCAAGTCAAAACTCCGAGTTTGCGGCGACTACTCGGTAACCGTCAATCCCCAGCTGGAATCACACCGTCAACCAATCCCTTTGCCGGAGGATTTGATGCGCAAGTTGGGTGGTGGTTATGGGTTCACCAAAATCGACCTCGCCGATGCCTATAACCAAATTCCTTTGGCGCCCGAAAGTCAACGGCAACTCGCCCTCAGCACTCATCGCGGTGTGCTACTTCAATTACGGCTGCCATTTGGAATAAAATCAGCACCGGGTTACTTCCAAGAAATAATGGAACAGTTAACCGCCGATTTGAGCGGAGTAGCAGTGTATTTGGACGACATCCTCGTCAGCGGATTGGATGCTGCCGATCATCTCCGCAACCTCAAAGCCTTACTACAACGGCTCCACGACAAGGGTCTTCGATGCCGTTTGGAAAAATGTTCTTTCGCCCAGTCGAAGGTCGAGTATTTGGGCCACACGATGTCCAACGACGGAATCGCCAAGGGTCCCAAAGTCGACGCCGTTCGGGGGATGCCTCCGCCGCACGACGTGTCAAGCCTTCGATCGTTCCTGGGTGCTATTCAATTCTACGGAAAGTTCATCCCACATCTTTCAACCGTCGTTGCCCCGCTCAATCGACTGACAAAGAAGGAGGTTCCGTGGCAATGGGGTGCTGACGAGCAAGCCAGTTTCCAACAACTCAAGGATCTGCTGTGCACCGAGACAGTCCTTGCCCATTACAATCCGTCCGTCCCGATTGGAATCTCGTGTGACGCATCGGAAGTAGGGATCGGAGCGGTCCTCTTTCACCGCTACGATGACGGTAGCGAGCGCCCGATTGCCTACGTTTCAAAAACGCTCACCGACGCCCAACGCCGGTATAGTCAAATCCAACGGGAAGCCCTCTCCATTATCTTCGGTCTACAGAAGTTCCATCAATTCCTGTACGGCAACAAATTCATTTTGGTCACCGACCACAAGCCGCTGCTCTCGCTGTTCCATCCGACAAAGGCAACACCAGCCCTTGCTGCAAATCGACTTGCCCGGTGGTCGCATCAACTGCAGCAGTACGACTACACCATCGAATATCGGAGAACGTCAGAGCATGGAAATGCCGATGTCCTGAGTCGCCTGCCACAGGGATCAGACATAAAATTCGACAAAGATGAAGGCGAAGCTGACGTGGACACTGTATGCCAAATCCGAACGATCAGCCTCCAGGTTCGACCCACCGATGCTCAATCAATGGCTAAAGAATCTGCGAAGGATCCAGTTATATCCCAACTCTTGCGCTTTGTGAGGGAAGGATGGCCGTGCAACAAATCTGACGATGCGGGTCGAAGTTCAGAATCCGTCAACGACTACCGGAAGTTAGCCGATTCACTGTCGTCATTGCATGGTTGCCTATTATACGGTTCCCGGATCGTGGTTCCAGCCACCCTGCGCCGTTCCGTCATCCAGATCCTGCACACAGGTCATTTTGGCATGCAACGCATGAAGCAACTCGCCCGCACTGCCGTATATTGGCCGGGAATCGACAGCGACATCACGGACGTTTGTCGCTCGTGCGAGGGATGTTCCGCACATCAAAACGCTCCATCCAACGCACCAGTACACCCATGGATGATGCCTGAAAAGCCATGGAGTCGAGTCCACGTCGACCATGCAATCAACTTCATGGGCAGCAATTGGTTGGTGGTCGTCGATGCCTATTCCAAGTATCCATGCGTTCACCAGACAACATCTGTTTCGTCCGCGACAACAATCGCCCTGCTCAGAGAAGATTTCGCACACTTTGGGTATCCCCACACCATAGTCTCCAACAACGGTCCAGCGTTTCGATCGGAAGAATTCCAATCATTCTGCAGCGACAAAGGAATTGTTCATCTTACCGGAGCGCCGTATCACCCTGCCACCAATAGGGCTGCCGAACGAATGATTCAAACGTTCAAACAATCTATCCGAAAATCCTCGTTGCCAGTCAAAGAAGCTCTCCATGATTTCCTCATTCAGTATCGCCGCACACCGCTGGAATCAGGACTTTCTCCCAGCGAGCTGCTGAATGGACGGCAAATTCGCACCAAGATCGATACATTGCTGCCGTCACCGCCACACGTCGCTCAGGAACGCCAATCTCGGAACTCCACCAAGTCGTGTGTGGGTCGCATCGCTCAAAATTCTACAATTGGATCTGCCTGCTATGTTCTATACTGCGGTTCCCGTCGTGATCGACAACCTCGTTGGGTTCCTGCCGTCGTTACCAAGGTGCTCGGATCCCGCAGCGTCCGTGTTCGAGTGCTTCCGCGAGGTCCAATCTGGCGCCGCCATATCAATCAACTTCAGCCGCGCTTCGCTAACGATGAAGATAAGGAGCCCGGGTTGGCGCCGACCTCTGCTCCGACTACCCCGACAGCTGCAGTCGTCCAAACCGAAAATGTTCCTGATCCCGAGTATGGCCCCGGAAATCCGCGCCGGTCCAATCGACAGCGACGAGCACCAAGACGAGATTGCTGCTAAATCGCTTTTGGGTTTCTTCAAAGCTGGTCGGGAGGTGTTAGCTAATGTACAACAGAGCAGCAAGACGTCACATGAAGAATGATGATGCAATAAACAAGAACATGATGCAATCGTGATCATGATTATGTAACAAACCCTATGCGTAGGAGTTATTTGCATCATACAGTGTATGATGCAATGACTTGTATATAAGCAAGTGTACCTCATGCTCATTCCACTTGTTTTGTTTCCTCTGCTCATTAAAGGTGTTTACTTCAGTTGGTTCCTT
>JASANE010010052.1:0-32490 GCA_030248225.1 Trileptium ribeirensis
TGCTTTGCCATATTTCTTCGTTCAGTTACGTATTGCTAATACTTCGACGCTTGAAGCCACAATAAACACACATTCAGGTGCTTTTCCAACTTCTGGCCTGATTCGAAATGGTCATTTTTTTATCCGGTGTGAACCAGAAGTGTAAAAAATATTTGCAAGCAATATTTTTAACGCTTTGCAATGAGTTTATCTGCCCAGAAGAAAGCAACAAAAACAGACATTCATAATTTCCCACGACTTTTCACCAAATATGAAAATTAGCACCGACTATAACTTTATCAACTCCAGATTGGAAATTAGTTGAAAAACTTTGTTATATTCATTGGAAAGCCCTAGTAAGACTACATGGAATAAGCCTATTAGTTATCGGATACCTCGTTTACTTATTGAGAAAAGTCGCAAAAACTTGGGCGGTTGCCCGAAAATGGGGCCTAATAAGGCGTCACTTTGCCCCATACCGTCTTCCACGAAGCAAAATCTTGGGAGAGTGGGACTCCGTAACTACTCCTAATTCGACCATTAACTTTTCAAAATAACTATCATAAGTCAAAATCCGCCCAACTGTTATCGATATCCAGCGCGCAACAGACTCACACAGACAGATAGGACCTCCTCAACGCCCCTCCAGATCCAAAATTGAAAATTCTCGTTTCACTCGCGATCTTCGCTCGCTGACATCCCACTGGTATTAAATAAATCGAGCATCACGCGCAGTATATTATACTAATGGTGGGTTGATTTCATTCCACCACGACCATCTTTTTTTCTAATTTAACCTGAGAAATTCTTTCATTAACGCTTGAAATTCCGTTCGAAACTTGTTAAAAACACGCTTTTTCAGCAATTGAAATCTACGATATTTGGCTTTCGCCAAATTTTAAATTTGAGAACTAAATACTTGTTTATCTGAAATAAGCAGAATTTTGTTCCGCCGACATCACGAGCTTAGCTTTATGATCGCCTTGCTTTATGACTTCCCTATTACATTCAATTTGTTCGCGAACAATGAATATTCCGTATCAAACTTGAAATAGTTGAGCCCGAATTTCTGCAAAATCGATATCCGCTTAAACTTCTGCTCGTGCACACGATTAAAGAAGAGTATCACACTCCTCTTGACGCTTCATTCTGTCATTTAAGATGACGCCAAGTACGTTTTTGTCTCAGTGTCAATTTTAGGAGATTGAAGCAGGGAAAAGAGGACTTGTTTTCCACTTTTATCTTGTCCCGTCTCCAGACATCGTCCTTTGTTCCACATTTACGCAATAAACTAACCCATCATTAACAGTTGATAATTTTTATAAGCAGCTAATATTGTTCTGTTCTTCAAAGAGCAAAATTATTTTGTATGATAGCTAAAGCGCTTCTAAAATTTTTAATATTTTTAAGTCCATGTAAAATCTTTAATTTTTGAGGATTTTTAATGTTCATACCTCAAAATCTGCCCAAAGATTCTATATTTTTAAAATTACCAACTCTATCTCTCGACGAAGAAATTGTATCATAATATACAACATGTGCCATTTGGCCTGATAGGAAAATTCTATATATAAAGTTTTAAACTTATACGAGTTGGGAATAGTGATGCGGCTTTAACAATTGATCATATATAAAACAGTTTCAAAACTTTCATCTCGGAAATGTCGTTCAATGTAAGCTATTACTGCTCGCAATTTTTAGCACAAAAATAAACCGTTGTATTGATGCAAAAATCCATCTAGCATTGGTTCACAAACCAAAACGGAAGGTGTAATGTATACAGTATATATAACAAATCTATTTTGATGCTCGTTTTATTTCAGACAATCGCAAACGCGAAATTCTCGTTATTTATACCAAGAATTTACAATAACTCTTTATCTTTACGGTTTTCCTGCGGGTTCCTGCCAGATTATTTAAGAACACGTCATCTAGCTCTGCTTATACTTACTTTTAATGTCCGTACGTCCTCATAGGGAAAAAGTGAGAATTATTTTCCGCTAAACTTTAAACTCCCTCGAGCGAAGCATTGACCCCGTGGAAAATCAGCCCAACGCATCGCACCTACCGTACCAAAAATATGTATAAACCTTTAGCAAAAATTGCGGTAAAATTATCGAAAATTATAAGAATAAGTGAAAGAAAAAAAACTTTTGAACCCAGAGAAATATCACAAAATTGTGAACCATAAGCAGCACCCCTTGTTCCCGCTGGGGTAGGTCCAAGAAAACCCCCATCCCGAGCACTGAAAAGCGAGAATATGAAAATATGTATATTATAACAC
The DNA here is from genome assembly GCA_030248225.1 of Trileptium ribeirensis. Taxonomy (NCBI): domain Eukaryota; kingdom Metazoa; phylum Nematoda; class Enoplea; order Enoplida; family Thoracostomopsidae; genus Trileptium; species Trileptium ribeirensis. Next base: position 2,264 of record JASANE010010052.1, read on the forward strand.
TATTTAGCAGCAATTTTAGTCACTTTTAGTTTATGAAAAATTTATTCTGCATGCCCGCTAAATTTCTTGTCGGAACTGATTTAAATGCAAATTTTTAACTTAATTTTTGGATAGTGCAATATCGGAAAATTTTTTGCACCAGATTTTATAATAAAAAATTGTACAAAAATATGGCATTATACAGTCAGATTTAGGTCTGCTTTTCTTAATAGAAATGTGCCATAGCGAGGATATTCGACAAGGCAAAAAGTAGCAAGCACAAAATTCTCTGATACACAGCTGAATGTTGAGGGTTGCGCTGATATCACGCAAAAGAATAATAATTCAGTTCGCTCGCAAGATAACTGCACTAATTTACAGCCGCTCCAGACTGGCCCATGGTACAGTTGTTAACAAGATCTGATATCTACTTAAATATCTACCGTCCAATCCCAGTTTTGCCCAACGTTTTGCTTACGCGTTATATATCTTAAAATTATATTATACGGTGTAATATTTTATTACTAGTGTCGACGAAGAATTCTCATTGGTCAGGACTGTGAAGTTTGGTGTCGTCAAGATGGGTTTTTAATTGGCGCTTGGGTTTTCGAAAATTATAGAGTAATTTTTCAACGATATTGCACTATTTGTAGTTTAATGTTCAATATAGCTGTGTATATCTCTCAAAATTACGTAGTCAGCACTCAGAATTCACCGTCTTGGCGATAAGGACTAGTTACTAGCATCAATTTCGTAATAAATCAGTTTTAATGAAAACAAAATCCATTATTTTTATGATTATACTGTACGTGGCTGTCTTATAGCGAACTTGTCCTTGGTTAAATCTTCGCAATGAGTTCGTCTTTTTACTTTTTGTGTTTTACTTTGACTTCGATCTTTCATTGATTTCTTCCCGATATTCGACGACACTCGAGCCAATATAAGGCATCTGGACAAACAGTTGGAATTGCATAAAACTATTAGAGGGTAAAAATGTCTTCAGAGAAGACCTACATGACCATATTATTTTTGGACATGAAATTTCAGGAAATGTAAACCTCTAATAGTACCAACTCCTGTGGTACTTTAATCTTAAATAAAATAAATTTCAAACTTATTTTTCTACAATTAGTAGTTTATATTTATTCAACAGTAACGCGGTCACAGTTATAGAACGAGATGTGGGGGAACCATTTAATAATTACTGCACAGTTTGAGGTATATACATGGCCCGTCATAGGATGCACCGGTTTGTCGCCTCTATACTGTAGTAATAGCTACCGCGAAAAATAAACTCAAACGCTTTAGGTTACAAACCTACACTAGCAAATACAATTTAACAAGAAAAGTGTCGACGTAGTCATATACTATTTCCTCAACTGCGATCATTGGGTCATGGACGCGTAAGTTGGGTTTAATGTGTTTCATAGTTATCAACATGTGGTATCTTATAAACATTCATTGGGCTTAGCTGTTACTTTATCGTTAAGAATTAGTTTTACGAAGAAATTTCACAGCGTCCAATAGCACTGCGGAATTTACCCCTAGCTTCGCATCAAAAATTCAATGTTGTATTTGAATAAAAACGGCCGAGTCTAAAAATTGACACCATAAGTAGCATATAAAATATAGGCACAATGTAAACAATGTGATGGTCCAACCCTAACGTATGCAATAAAACACGTTAGTACATGACCAATAACAAGAATAGCTCTAGTAGTATAAAACGTTCTTTACCGAAGATGAACATAAGGCGATAGAGTTTAACGAATGACGCAACAATGTGCATATAATTAAAAAAATCGGATCGCGTACTTGGAAGACGCTTTTTGTAAACTCCAATTTACTACGCAATTTGATATTTGAATAAAGCAATAGAAGACTCCATAGGAAGCTACATGAAGTGAGAAAAGTGAAGATGACTCGCCATCGTCGACACATCTTGAGACGAGAAGGTATTCTTGTGAGCCAGCCAGCTGAAACAAGAACGATTGTAAATCTTTTGTATGAAAAAACCGATGAATGATTACATCGCGGTAATAGTTTCATTGAAATAAAAATGTGGACAACAATCATAGACGTAAAAAAGGGGTTTTGGGGTCAGGACCCCCAAAAATTTGCTTCGGGGGTCCGTCGAAGGCGTACACCCCCCCAGACAAAATTGCTAACACGGTGCCCATATTCCCGTATTTTGCTAATTTGCTATGATTATAGCAAATTTGTGTTAACTTTTATCAAAAATTTTCCCAAATTTTTCTAAACGTCGCAAACTTTTGCGCGGGCCTTCGGCCTACAGGTCGACGGGTAAATAGCTAAATGTGTCTTGAACGGAGAAGGGGTTTCGACCCTAAGGAGGATTAAACTGCTACCAATCATATAAACACCTATGCAACGTAATCTAACAGTTCTAGACCCCGGACCCTGTAAAATCTAGAGTTTTACGCTTCAGACGACAATCCACACATTAAAATAAGAAATATATTGTGTGCTGGCATCTATAGCATATAGGGCACAATGTTACACTGCGGGCGCTGACGGTGAAGATGGCAACATTACACGCAAAACTGTATAAAATATAAACAAAAAGCGATGCTGTCGAGGAATTTAACCCGAACATGGCACTAAATTTATAACGTAGCCCCATTTATATGCGGTTACCAGACAAAACATTCGTTTCTCATCAAACCTCGTTTCTTAAAGCGCAATTAAAGTAGTATAAATTTAATCTGAAACACCAAATTTAATTCATTTTCGTACAATTCATAATGATACCCCTATATGGCAATAGCTTCCACGTGCTTATTCAATTAGCAATTAGGAATTTCCTGAAGCTGGCTAATTTTTGGCAGTAAAGGTTTTATTTATAAAAATATGCCGTTTTTAGTAAACCGTTAGCTTCAAGATGAAAATCTGTCTGTCGTTACAACAGCACTCATGCTATAAAACCTAATGAATCCTGATATCTTTGAAGTAATAAATTATAGTGGAGCAAGTGCTTTACCAGCCATAAACGTTATGAAACATATACAAAAATAATTGATATGACAAAATTACATTCGGCTATTCAAAGATACAATTCGAACTATTCGGCTGGCAACATCCTATCTAACGTACTTACCGATGAATTTCATAGTTTATTCAAACCATGAATATTAAAACACTTTATTATAGTCAGTGTCTCAACTTTAACAGGTTCGAAAGTCAGCTGAAGAAAAATATATTCCATTTGTCAATAACCAAACTGTCATAATATATTTATACTGCTTGTTTCAACCTAAACAGTTACATTTACTGAAGCGTCGATGACAACAAATTCGTGGCTTTATTATCGGTCATTAAAAAGGTAATTACAGATTTCATTCGGCTTTTCAAAGATACAATTCGAACTATTCGGCTGGCAACATCCTATCTAACGTACTTACCGATGAATTTCATAGTTTATTCAAACCATGAATATTAAAACACTTTATTATAGTCAGTGTCTCAACTTTAGCAGATTCGAAAGTCAGCTGAAGAAAAATATATTCCATTTGTCAATAACCAAACTGTCATAATATATTTATACTGCTTGTTTCAACCTAAACAGTTACATTTACTGAAGCGTCGATGACAACAAATTCGTGGCTTTATTATCTGTCATTAAAAAGGTAATTACAGACTGTCGCAAAATCTTAGTTTTATTACAGCCAAATTGACACAAACACCTTTGAGATTGATACATTGGCGTATATCGTTTGCGCCTAGGTTGAGGCTGAAGGGTTTTCAGTTTGAGTAGCGTACAACAAAGACCTGGGACATATAGCCTGTTTTATTAATTAATGTACTAAGTAGTATATATTTACAGGAACCACCATATATGTCTAGCCCCAGCAGAATGTAGATTAATCAGATTTGTCCCTGAATTGCAAAAAAATTTAAGCAGTTTTTATATCAAGGCAGAACGACTTTTATTATAATTAGAATCCATATGTATCCATAGACCATAGGGAAGAGGTAGCGAGGTTAGCACCGCTGAAGGTCGGGTCTCCCTAAGCCACATTCAATCCTCTAAGACTCGGCACACTATCACGCTTCCCCGAAACCACCCCTAAGTACTCCAAAGACGTGCCAAATTCGTGCATACCTATGAAATGAAAAAGGTTTAATACATGTTTTACCTACACGGTTCATTGATGCATCCAAATGTTGGAGATCAGTGCCTTTTCTTAGGTAGATGTTATAATAATTATAAATAATATTTCACTTATGTTTTAACATATCATTGCTCTAAATTTTGAACAACGCAATAATCAAACAAAAATGCTGCTGTAAAATATCAACTAAGCGTGTAAAGTCAGTGACTCTAAATGAATTTTATCCACAAAACGTTGTATATGAGATCCGTGAGCAAATTCCAGCGTAAAACTTGATTTTTCATACTGTTTATTCATATTTAGCTAATGAAATCCTACATCCACCTTATACCTACATACATAGATAAGAGAATTTTCTCATGCTTGGGAATAGAAGTTTATATATAGTACTATATAGTATTATATATATAGTATTACTAGTACACGAGCCAAACATTGCAAATACGGCGATAAAACTACTTCAACTGTACCATTCAAACTTCCCAAGTGCCTACTGTTGGGCCTTAGCAGATTAAATTTGATAAAATACACTATTTTAATATTACATAAGAGGCCTTACTAAAAATAAGGATAAACCACAATAGTATTTTGAAACATACCTATTGTTGTCTAGTTGTTCTCTTCACTACTTTTAAGACTATGTCCAAAGCAAAAGTTCTGACGCCTATTGATTTAAATATAGTTTTGCCTAAATTCCCTAATTTTCGTTCGTTTCTGGTACATATTTTCGTTCTTTCAGCTAGCAAATGTCGTTTTTATTTCATAGATAGATGATAAACTTTTCAATATTTTTAAGTTCTTAAACTTTCGTTTTTTAATTTTAAAGCCACAAATGGACCAACGTCGTACAACACCAAGCAACGAGTTGGGATCAATGACGTCAGGTCGTCCATGCATCCATGAATTGTCAGCCAACAGCACCAGCGTCCTCCCGACGCTGACAGGTCGGAGTCAAGTATCATGTAACTGATGGAGAACAGCATTTGTAGACACAATTTGACTCCAAAATATAGATCTGAATTGAACAAACTAAATTGCCAAATAAGTCTTCTACAAAAAGGTGGCAATATAAATTGAATAAACTTATTTTATTACATTCATACAGAGATTGCAATTTATATCTAAGGGCGTCACAACAATTGATAGTAGCATTCTAGTGATAGATAAACTTATTTGATTTATATAAAATAAATAAATACTAATAAATGACCTTCAATTTTGGCGGCCTTTAAAGAATCTGGTAATTGAATTCTAAATATAGTGAGTGGAACGAGCGTAGCTAAAAATCCTTACTGGCCAGAGAGGTAAATTCAGGCGGTATCCGAACCTCTAGCAGTTTCTAGTTGGTACGCATAACTCAACTTCGGCTGGCGGATTGACTCGCGCGATAGCTCATTCAGAAGCTTTAATCTCTATGTGTACCCTTTAGTTACACATGAAAACGGATTCCAACTCTTTCCGAACGCAAAACGGACCGAAGGGGTTCAGGCAATGTCGTCGAGATGCCCAAAAAATAATTATCAATTATTACATCTTGACATAACCGAAAACATATCTAAGTCAATTTAGACTAATTTTGTAGATGAAATGAGCCGCTTATAATGCTTTGCTGCGCGGCTTTCTCGGGATGTAGGATTCGGGTCAGAAGGATTTTTAAATGGACTCATAAGACCTAATATACACTAAAACGACAATATTTCCGCTGTGTAGGTATTATTGGGCTAGCTATATTGAGCAATTCATCGTCTATGTAGTTATGCATAGTGTGCTACTGTTATCTTCATTACTCATGCTGTTGGGTCAACATGGGAGTTTAAAAGGGGTTATGTGACCCAAAATACACGAAAAAGCAACATCTTCGCAACCGCTGGAGTTATATGGGTGACGTTGGTCTCATTTAGTAGGGCATAATATCCTCTATGTAGTTGCACGTTATAAATAATACGCAGGCATATCTTCATGGCTAATAACATGGCTGATAGTCGGCTCATTTTGTAAGTTCATGCTCGATATATAACTGTGTACATCTCTCTAAATTATATTTTGAGCACTAAGAATTCGCCATCTTGGCGATGAGACAAGTACTAATGTAATAGCTTTTTTACATGCAATCATATTTTCTCATATTGCTCATTCTATAATAGACGATTCCAAAAATAAATGGCAATTCCATAGAACAATGTGTACAACCTGGGTTGCAAAATTATTACGGGCAATTTTATGTGAGTGGTAATTATACACAATAATATGAGCAGAATTTTTGGTTATGTACGAGAAAGTCTCCTTAGCAAATGTTATTCGCGTATTAGCGCGCGTAGCCTTGAAGTTACACGCAAGAAGACGATGGTGGAATTTCAACCACGTGTGTGAACAGGACATGCGAGCAACTTTCGCGTCACGTGTATCACCGTGTTCGTAACTATAATTTATTTGCATATACTCATGACCTAGTACCTCGCATACGAGGGTGAAACGGAGCTATCGCGGTTTCATTTATAAGTTATCATTTTGCGTTGTAACATGTAACACAGGCTGTGTTTGATGTATATACCACCCTATAACCGATGAACCCCGTAACCACTGAAAAACTGAAACATTGTCGACCCTAAACCAATTGAAAACAGATGATAACGCATGAAGTATTTGTGCTGGTCTCTAGATAACCGTACCATCGCGTTCAGCATGTTGAAAAACGTATATACACTATTCTTGATACTATGCACAATTAATCGTGCGTAATTTATATATTATGAGCAAACCATTGCGAGTAACTCAAACGTACGGGCATAGTAATGTGAATACAGCCAACACACGCTTATTTGCGCAAGAACTGTAAATTACGATCGACTACGTGCGCTTCATAGTTACGCGAGCTTTAGCGTGAAAACACAGATGTTGTCCAACGCTGCGCGTATTGTGTGAAAGACACATGATTGGGCTGCCATTTTTATCGGCTTTAAAACACTTAATACCTATATATCCTAAAAAACAGTGGAACAACCACGTCTGCACTAAGCCAGCTGACACTAAATTAGAGATTGTCAATTGTTTGTTTAGCGATTTTGCAGACCGGTTGGATAGAAACCTAAAATATCGTGAGTAATGTCATAGTTGGGTCCTAATAAACAAAGTTCAAGTGCACGCTTTATGGCCTATACTTAGGAAATGCACGAAGGAAGTGTACACTATTTTATGTACTTGGGTATAATACAAAAACGTTGTGCTATGATATTACGTAAAACGTGAAGCACTGTTAAAATAGACACTTTCCGACAATTAAACAACTAGCAACCAAAGTATCGATTTTACAAGGTTACCAGTCATTCGTCGCAGTGGTCATTCAACGAAGCATTTCCATTTTAATATTGCTTCAATTTTTACTTCATATCATAGGTTTACTTCACATCATTTTACTTCATACCAATGTTTGGGTTATGCATTACATCAACGTGTCTAGAAAATTTGGATATAAACTCCAGCGTACACTTCCTTCGTGTATTTCCTAAGAAATTGCCATAAAGCGTGCGCTTAACCTTTGTTTATTAGGATACATCTGTGAACAGGATGCTATTTTCAGATTTCTTAAGACCATGTCTGGTTGCTAAGCACGTATTTGTAATCAAACAAGCAACAATGCAAGTAATCATTTTACTACAACTACGAGTCATTCCTCAAAGTAGTTGTTCAATCAAAAGTAAGTCAATATATTTTATACATTGGTTAGCAAAACAGAAAAACTAAACATTATTAATACAGCACAAAAAAATGAAGCAACTATAACACCCAAACCAGTACGTATCTAAAATCTGATACCACTTGGCAAACACTTTTATAAAAAACAACATAGCGGCGTTATGCGCGAGTAAACTAAGGTTACCCCGCCAACCATCTTATTTTGATTTTTGCATAAAATTTGTTACGGAACGCTTTTTAGTCAACTGAAATTTGGCGTAAAACTGTTCGCGAACACAACGCTCGCGATTGAAATCTAACCATTTGTGTTCGCGAATATTACCTGAATTTTTGAGAATGAAAATTTGTCGAAATTGATTGTGACGCATTTGCATTTGCATTAAATTTGTTCGCGAACACTGAGTAATTCAAAATTAAATGATAATGCATTATGGAACAAAATTTCTGCGAATTGAAATCGCGAAATTCTGTTCGAACACAAGGTCTAACTTCTGGCACTTGAATTTGATTTTGCCAATTTTCGCTTAGCGAAAAACCGAATGAAATTTAGCCTTTTTTCCGTAACAAGGGTTTGCGATTCGATATCGGTAATGACAAAATAGGATGGTTGGCGAGCGGTAATGAGAAAATAGGATGGTTGGCGAGGTCCCCTTAAGTTTACTCACGAATTATGTGTATTAGTTTTTATATGAAATAGAAAAAAAACCTCTTCTAAGAAAAGATGGTAGGCGTACGCATGGGCAGGCGGGTCGGCACCGGACCGTGACTTCCACTAATGGATTCGAAGTTTTCCAGTCAAATAGGTTAATGCCTGATAATCACAGTAGAAGCCCTGTATACAATAGAAGCGCTCTATAGTAAACTATTATCAATCATCACTGCGTGTCGCCAGTAGAAGCCAATAGCAGGCGTGTTGCTGTGGTATCGGCAGCAAAAAAGGTGAACTCAACGGTTGCAGGTTGAAAATTTTTAGCAGCTGTAAACTGGGGCTTCCAAGGACTGCTCCGGAGGATCTTTGGGTTGGATCTCTTTCCACCATTAAAAATAGGTATGTCGAGCTAGGTAGGTTAAATTCAACATACCACACTAATCAGTCAATACAAGGAGACAGTTAGCAATTTATATACAAAGCAGAATAATGTCTTTCGTATCCCGTAACAGAGCCGAAAACCTATCTTTTTGTTTCCCCTTTAATATTTGTAAATAATGTAAGATTCCACTCGCGGTGAAATATAGGATCTTCCAGTGTGGGCTGCCGTCAATATAGCACTTAGGCTATGCCCCTGAATGCGCTGAGACAACGAGGATTGGATTTTTATTGCAAAAAAACGTATATGTCTGGATAATCATACGCGACGAACGCTAAATCATCTCAAACCACTGTGTGATTGTTTTAAGCACTACACTGCCATAGCATATAGCACGCTGTGAACCTGCACATTAAGTTTACTAACCCGGTCTACAGAATCCACGTATACGTTTAATTTATTTTGATACCATGTCGGAACAATGCTTCGTAATGGCAGGAGAACGCTAGTGATAAATTGATAATTTTCGATTAAACAGCAAGTGTACAACTTGCTATGCATGGCTTTATGCACAACAGTCGGCCCAACAGAAACCATAATAAAATACAGTTTATTTCTTCGTGAGTGAATAAGCAAAGCAACAACAGAAGGTCAAGCGAGACATAGTATTCGTGTTTAAACTATTAGTACAACCGGCCGCATTTTTTTCTAAAATGTTGCGCGGGGGTGGGGAAGCGGAACCTCAAGGGTAGATTTGGGTTGCGGGGTCCGACTTTTAAGCGTAACCCCATATCGACACCTATGATTTGCAGGCATATAGTTTTTGTGCTGCACATGTCAAACCTGAGCTACATTCTAAAAATCGTTGAGCCAAATTTGGCTCATTCTAAGCCTCCTAGGGCCTGGCTTAAATAGGCACCAATATCCACCTGGAGGGGGCACCAATATCAAATTAGAGTGGGAACCAATATTAAATTGGAGGGGGGGGGCGCCAATATCAATCTGGAGGGGGGATCAATATCAAACAGGAGGGTGCACCTATGTCAAACTTGGGGGGACACCAATACCAAACTCGAGCGGCATCTATATCAAACTGGAGGGGGCACCAATATCAAACTGGACGGGGTACCAATATCAAACTGGAGGGAGGCATCAATATCAAACTGGAGGGGGCACCAATATCAAACTGGAGCGGCGGACTAATATCAAACTGGAGGGGCACCGATATCAAACTGGATTGGGGGCAACAATATCAAGCGGGAACAGAGTTTCGTAGAGTCCTTTTGTACCAGTGTTACATACGACATGTCGTATGTAACACTGGTTACGTACGACATGTCGTATGTAACACTGGTTACGTACGACATGTCGTATGTAACACTGGTTACGTACGACATGTCGTATGTAACACTGGTTACATACGACATGTCGTATGTAACATTGTTTACATACGACATGTCGTGTGTAACACGGGTTACGTACAACATGTCGTATGTAACAAAATTTTTCGAGTAGATGGCGCATTATTCTGTGAATCAGCAATAACGGTACTTTCTGAGATTATTTGAAGATTTTGGTAATAAAGTGAATGTGAGCTTTTCAGCTTGGCAATGATAAAATTTATAAATATTTGAATCTAATGTTGATAAAATTGTTGCATTGAGATTTCTGAAAATTCAGATCCAAAATTTTCTAATAAGAAAATCCATGAGTGATATTTTTAGTATATAGCATTAAAACTAATAAAAATTATTTAGAAAATCCCTGATATTTTTAATATCGGCATAAGTCTAATATCGGGGCCCAAGAAATGAAAAAAATTTTTTGCTCCGATTTGCCTAAAATTTTGCATACGGGGGTTTTCCAGTATGGGGAATTCATTTTTGACACTTTTAGCGAAAAAAAATTTTTTGACCAAAAAAATTTTTTTTGACCCAAAAAATTTTGAAAAAAATTTTTTTTGCCGAAATTCACCCAAAACCATTTTTTGATGCCAACAGAAAAATCAACATATTCAACTTACTTTTTGGATTTGATGCAGTGCAGCTTGGTGAGCGCAACTAAGCAGCATCTCTTAAATTTCGTCGAGAGTCCTTCTTCATAATACACTTTGCGAACATAGAGCTGGAATTCGGGCGTCCCTCCTCCTTTTGCTGGCTTGGGACAGTCAAGCAAATCTTTGCTTGGCGGAGTTTCCGCCCCATACCCCGTCCTACCACCCACTGGGCGCTGCGTTGCTGGCTGTCTTAGCTAATTGCAGGGATTCCTCTCTGCAATATGACGCAGCATGTTGAGGAATGCAAGTTGAAATGTTTGACCGTAGCGTTGGCGCCACATGAATTCATCCAAGTGGCTGGGGACCATCGCGTCAGTTGTGCCGTACATTGCTTTGAATTTCTGTTTTGCGTTCCGCCACATGCATTCAACATGGTTGGTATGCGCCCCCGTAAGCGGATCAACAAAGTGGTGCGAATGGTTAACGGTTTCGTGGAAGTTCGGTTCGGTTTCGGGACCGCCAAGGCGAACTGGATCTTGCAAAAGCTTCCAGCTACAGATATCACGGAGGTACTGCATGTAATCAATAACCGTATTGTGCGCCACGTTTACGAGGAATTCAATCTGCTTGTATTTGACCTCCGCGGCCCAGAAGTAGATCAGCATGACGACCTTCTTTGGCGGCAATCTGGTGGTTGCGAAGTAACTGTTGGTCAAAATACTTTGCTTGGCATGCTTTTGGGGGCAACGCCACTTGAAACCAGCCACACAGGCATCCCGTGTCATGGTCATTTCACGTGCACAAACCGGACACTCTACTTGAGTGTGTATGATGTTATGCCGCTGCAAAAATGCAACGGCAGCTCGTTCGTCCCTTAGCTGTGCTGTTATCTCAAAAACATCCATTTCCAAAAAGCATTCGGATCCAAACAAAATCTAAGCAGGCGGTAAACGATGAAAGTGTTACAAAATTAGCTAGCGTGAGAAAAAGTAAACGAAATGTGAGAAGACGAGGCAACAATTACAAAGCCAGATAGCAAGCGTGAGAAAAAATAAAGACTCTCGACGAAATTTAAGAGATGCTGCTTAGTTGCGCTCACCAAGCTGCACTGCATCAAATCCAAAAAGTAAGTTGAATATGTTGATTTTTCTGTTGGCATCAAAAAATGGTTTTGGGTGAATTTCGGCAAAAAAAATTTTTTTCAAAATTTTTTGGGTCAAAAAAAATTTTTTTGGTCAAAAAATTTTTTTTCGCTAAAAGTGTCAAAAATGAATTCCCCATACTGGAAAACCCCCGTATGCAAAATTTTAGGCAAATCGGAGCAAAAAATTTTTTTCATTTCTTGGGCCCCGATATTAGACTTATGCCTTAATATCAATACGTGAACGAAAACATATATCGAGAATTGCCAACTTATAATGAGACTAAAATACTAATTAAAGCATCTGTAATTAATATTTCTAATATAAATCTGTAATAAAATTATAAAGAGACTAAAACAGCGACGCACCTATGATTATGTTTTTTGGGTAGTCGAAACATAAATCGATTGCAGTGTGAATGGCCTCGCTGAGCTTTGGTTTATCTCAGTTTAGGTTATAATATCATTTCTGACTCAAAGAGACTCGCCTGTTTGGCATCTTCACATTCTGAAACATGGAGAAAACATTTTCAGAAAGGGGAATCATTGGTAAAAATTTTTTGTTGACTATATCTAACAGGTGGTTCTGACTCTCAGACTCACCCTCTTCTGTATACGTCACTGCTCTAAAATAACGATATTCGCTTTAGGTTGACAGTGCGACTTCAGGCAATATGATTTTACGTTCATAGCATTAATCACATAATTAATAAATAAAGACCACGATGACCTTGTTTGAATTTATACTACGGCAAATTTGCGTGAACTTGATTGTAACTCAAGACTGAGATAAGTTCTCTCAGTTCAGAAACTAGTAACTCAGAATGAATTCAACAGGTAACTCGTGCTTCTGAGTTAAATATTTTGGGTCGGACGTGAGTTTGAAATTAGTGATTGAAGATAGTTGGACACAAAATCTAACTCACGAGCTGCTGGACGAAACCGAACGCTGTCAGGCACCCGGGAACGGAGAGCAGGGGGTAACTGCCCCACACTCCCCAGAAATCGAGCTTTGTCCTTATCTCTGCTCGCTCCCAGATTTCCCCCAATTTTTGTCAATTTATCCAAAGTTTTCCTCGTGCCTGCGACGCGCGAGGAGTGGGGGAGTACATATGGGTTGAGAAAGGAGGTTCGATTCTTTGGGGTAACCCCCTACAAACATGCAAACAAAATCTAGTCTGCACTTATGTACATATGACAATTACACTAACCACACTGTTCTGCTTCTGAAACGCGTTCATACAGCATTCAGAATCCTTTTAAAATACCGTTGGCATAGACAGCATAACATTCGCAGAGGTACTGCCAAACATAAATACTGTATAAAACAATTCATAAAGATAATTATGCAACAATGGTGAAGAATAAGTAAACCGAGCAACAAGCAGGTAGAATCGGCCACTTGCTGGTAGTCTTATGTTTCGATAGTAGTCTAACAATCTAGAAAAATCGACCAGTTTGATAAGAGTTCTGAACAGTTATGCATTACAAAGCGTTTAGAACATGTCTCTTGCCCAGATACGCGGAAGAACGTTCCACAACCATATAGCACGGGTGGAAAAACTGTGACGAAGCACATTTTTGTGTTACACTTCTTTATTCGTCACTTGAAATGATGACCTCTCGTTTTTGAGAACACCAATTGAAAAAAGATTATGAAAGCTAGGCTCACTTTCTGGTGTGACATTTAAATACCCTGAAAATGACCAATGTTTGGGCGCAAATGCGGACGTACTTTAGAATTTTGTACGCCCAGGTGTAAAACCTTACATTTTGGAAGTGAAATTTTTAGTTTCCATTTGGTAACCCAAGTTTGTAAGCTGTCGAGGCCTTGCTGTAACCGTAAAGTAGCTTGATCGTGGTCCGCAATCGTGCCACTCTTGTAGAGTTTAATTACGGTCCGCATAAATTTTGCAGTTAATATCAGTGAAAACAAATATATCATTATTGTACAGCAGAAGCTAAGTAGATCCAAAAATAGTGTCCTGTGGTACGCCAGAAGTCATATGTGAAATCGCATCGAAAAATGGAGACATAACCTTGCATCGAGATTCACAACTTTGCACAAGACGTTTGTTTATGTATGATTTCATACCTATACCGCGCATATTTCATATCTTTTCATGGGATTTCAATGGGTTTAGGGTCAATGAACCCAATTTCCAGAATATAGTCTGTCTTCAGTTGTTTGTTTACGTATTGCGTACAGGGCTTAAGAATTGTCTATGTAGGTCTTTCGTAACTCTGGATATCTAGGGACCAGCACGAATTTTCAGTTGTTTTCGATAGGTTTGGGGTCGACGAAGCTTAGTCTTTGAACTCGTTCAGGATTACAGAGGTTTTAGCATTGTATATACATCAAACGCAAAGCCTGTCACAAGTGATTACAAAATGCCCACTTGATCAAACGCCGACCTCTCCGTTTTACCCTCGCTACCGAAAACTAGTAAGTGCCGTTTTATATGTTATAGACAGCCTGCTTGATAAAATACAATCACGATATGTATATTTGGCAACATAAATATTTTAATTTGATAATAGAATTTAGGAATTTATAGTTAATGTTTCACACGTGCCCACAAATGTGTCAACGCGTTCACATCTCCGAAATAATATTTGAAGGTTAAAATATGACCAGAAACTGTTCAATTTTTGAACAGATTTTTACTTAAGTTATATTGTAATCTTTGCGTTTATCTCTAACGTTTGAATACTAACATAGTTTTCAACGCTTATGTATTTAGCTCATCATAGACGATAAAAATGAACCAAGCAGTTTTTCAAATGTTTAGGTTAGCGAAAAAGCAAACACATTCAAAGAAATTGTCAAGAAATCGGTAAAATTTTGACTACATTCTAATCCATTTTTAGCTCCAAGTTTAAGCCAAAGGTCTTAATGTGTGAACGCGATATAATTTTTCAGTTGACATATCTTGCTAACCATACTTTACGTTGCGTTATAATTTTAGCTCTGCAGCTATTAATGGAATATATATTTGAAATCGCCGCCCAGCCATGGGTCTGGAATTTTATTTGTTGGAAAAATGTTCATTTTCACTGAATTGGTTTCATCAATTTCTATAATCATCCAACCTAGTACGTCATTATGGTAGTTGTTTAGTTTGTTATTCTGCAAATTTTATGATGCAAATTAATCGTGCCGTGAAAGTACATGTAATATTGGTACATTATCAGTTTGTTCAGTTCAGTTTAATATTCTCAGCTTGGGTCGGTTCGCCTACCTCACTTATAGCGCAATCAAATGCTACTGCATCGAAGTTTGTTTCCGAGCGATATGTAATGTTCAACTGTTTAGTTCGTGTTCGAGTTCAACCAAACGGTGATGACCGCATTGTGAATAATGCATCATTACCCTTAACATGTGTGCACCTAGGGCTGAATTCTCTCATAGAGCCAATTCCGGCTCGTGACAAAAAGGCGCAGCCACATCCGGCCCTTCATAAATAAATAACTAAGCTGTTCTAGTATGTTTGTACGAGCCAGGATGGCTATGTCTCAGGGTCTGATAGCCGCGACGGATTACCGAAAAAATATTTATTACATTCAATTTAACAGATTGTGTTACAGGGAAAATATTTAGCGCTAGGCCCAAAGCAGGCAAGATTAGTAATAATTAAAACAAAAAGCATAAATGCAGGTAAAATAAATACGTAAATATCGCTATTTTCAAAATTTTTGTTTAAACGCATTTCATTAGCCAACCTAGTAGTTATGTTACACACAATCTTTCATTATATTATCTTTTATTACGTAAAATTATGCTTTTGTAACTGGGAGGATGTTTTACGAGTATATGACCATATTTATCAACAATTTCCAATTTTTCGCGATTTTCCATTGTCATATATTTCTGGGTTTTAGAGCCGATTCCAGCCCTTGTGACAATTTATTAGACTCGCTTTACTATTAGCTAATTTATTTTTAGGGTCTATCTCGGTCCAAAAAATGTAACACTGGCTAATCGTGGCAAGCCAAGCATGGCAGACTGTGACAAAATCCGGCCCTGTCGCACACATCTTAATGCAAATGATGCATAAGAAAACATGCGTACTTTAAAATTGTTTTGTACGGTATACAGAACGCATTGTTCCTAAAAACGAGAGTTATTATATTTAGGAGTGCAGCTGTATTTTAATCATTAGTAATAATTTATGATAAATAATTGTCAACATACCATACCAAGACATTACAGTTAACATAATGTTCTCAGTATTTGCACAGCTGCTGCTCCTACTATTCGGTACTTTCACAAAGCAAATAGATCGAGCCAATTAAGTGGGAATATTTTGTAAATAATACATTTCTTCTATACTGTGTTAACCCTGCCAAGCTACAGTATTATTCTAAACTTGGATATATTTCCACGTGAACTAAACGTATTAAAAATAGGCGTACAATAACAAAGTATTAATATTATGATCCCGTAAAAATCATTAGAACCATCTCCCGGTGCACCTGTAGGTTATAGCCATCAAATATAAAGTTTCATGTCTAAGAACAAGCAAAAAATTGATCACAAAGTTTACGGATTGGAATGTTGTGGCACACAAAGAAGTTGTCGCCAAATTGGATAACAAGAACTGTTTTTTTTTCAGTTTAAATCTTGAGTCTGAATAGCTTTGGAAGACAAATGTTTAAACAACTTAATTGCCAGGAAATTACAGCATAAGTCCGGTTTCCTCCACGACCGCACCATGCCCAGTTTTCCATTAGGATGATTGTATAAATTTTTGTCTCCTTAAGACTAAACATAATACTAGACCTAAGGATAAGCATAAGCAACCACTCACCCTAAGTTTATGCCGTGGCCACCACTGATCATCAAGTTTTGTCCCACTGTATTTATACCAGATTTTTATCACTGTTATGCGAGTACTTGACATGATTCAAATGCTGTAGATACCTAGAAATTAGGTTTGTTAGCCAATTTAATTTCAGTTGTGTTAAAACTGCAACTGTGTAAGCCGCACACAATATACAAAGAAATTTTGACGTTGACAATATCAGTCATACGTAAAGATTTTGTTTATCTTTTGTTGCAATGGCTAAACATCGCTTGTTTTACAAAAATTCTCGATTTTAGAGAAAATTTTTGTTCTTTCCGAAAATCTAAATTCCTTTACTGTTGTTGAATGCTCTATAAAATTGCCATTGGAACAGAATGTAAAGTGCGGTACAAACAGTCTTTCTGCAGGAATGCTGCTGTATCCGCGAAATTAGGATAAAGCTGTTTGTATTTTTCTTATAGCTGCGTTGGTGCGGTTTGCGGCTGTTAGCTACGATCTGACGGCTGAAACTTAATACAGCTGAGACAACATTTCAGGTTTCTTTGGAAAACGTACGTCATCGTTCAATAAACTCACAATATAAATGGAGGACACTTTAATGCTCATAAAGTGAGGTGTAGGTGGATAACCCTGTGTCTCAAACTCTATCCGGACAATTCGTTCTACGACGCCGTCGGACCTCAGCCCCGCTGCGCACAAGGCATGGTACCTTTCTCTTCGTCTTCTCTCGCTGTGCCATCGACGCCAGACCCCCGTCAACCAGCTGCTCTACTAGAAGGCCGAAGGCCGCCGACGCCTCGGCTACCCCGCCCCTCCCCCAGGAACCTCGGACATCGAGCATGCGTACCCTTAGCGAAACGCGGCATAATAATCAGCGTGTCGTCTTACCAATCCAGAGATAGGTGCTACAGTTCAACTCCATATCAGAAACGTTATCGTACATCTTGAGTAGCTCTGGTTCAAACTAATATATCTACTCACGTCACATAACCCATAGTTAGATTAAGCACTAATGAAAGATGAATGAAAAAACTCTGCTATCACATTGCCTCCAAATAATGTGATAGACAAATGAAATGGCTATAGGTTAAAGCCAAAATGTAGGTTTACAAATCTTATACCAATATATAACGAGTTTCAGAGTGAAAATTTCACTCCAAGCTTCGAAAAGAATTGACTACTGCAATGCTTGTAACTTTCGGTTCAAAAAGTTGTATTACGAAGTCCTTACTATTGACTTTGCCATTCTCTGAAAGTTTTTTGAAGGTGAATTTTTAATATAGACGCATTTAGAATTTTGAATTTGAATTGTGAATATTAAAGCAAGAGGTGTAAAATTTTGGCACGCATTATGGAATTGCGAACCAGCATGGTTTAAATAGATTATGAAAATTGTCAAATTGTGAAAAAGCAACAGCTACAAGTAGTATTTGTAACTATTACTTCAAAAATTCAAATTACAAATTCTTTAGTAGTGGCTTCATTCTTCGTTGAAATATTTCAACCAAAGGTGCCAAATTCTGCCATCGGTTCGAAGAGGATTGAAGGCCGAGGATTGAAAAAACTGCGGGACTGGTAAACGTTAGGTCAGAAAATTGTTTATTATACGAGTAAACGTGTTTACCGAATTTTAAAATTATGATTGCGGGAGATAAATACTGACGATATAAACGAAATAAACAACTTAACATAAAGAGAATCTTCAACTGCCGACGGTTTGTTGTAGTGGGTCGACTATATTTATTTATCCTGGAGAACGTAAGATTCTTTCTATTAAAAGTATAGGGGTCTGGAGCCGAAGCGATCTTAAAGATAAAGCCATAAATATTCTAAATTTAAGTTTAAAGTGAAAATATTTTTCTCCTTTAGATACACCAAAAATGGCAGAAATTTCAAGTAATTTGATTGAGTAGTGCAAAAGAGGCGATAAGGTCAAGCCGATGCAACTGATGATCAAGTGTACACAAAATATATCAATGAAAACAGTGAATAATCAGTATTCACAGTAAGATGAGAATATATACGATAGTTGTCTACGTTATGCTGTTTTGTCCGATTAGCATATATGTTGCAAACATTGACAGAGTGGTGTCATTAATATATATAATGCATTGCGATGTTTTATCGCACGGCATGGGTCTGTGACATTCCAGCAGTCGGATAGTGCCGAGTTTTCTTCCGTTGGATTAAAACGCTCAAACACAGGGGTGAGCATGCCAGGTATGTCTCCCCAGAAATATATATGTCTGGGAGAAATGGCCATACTGGTCTTCCTCCAAAAATCTGATATCTCTGTCACACCATGTATGCATTTTAACTGAACAGGTGATATTATACAACCTGCGTACGGTAACATGTAACGCTTGTCCGATATCGAAAAATACCGATTACCGACACCGACGTCAGAACGTCGATACAGATAAAGATATTCGCCATCGCGGCATGTATATAAATATCATAGGGCAACGGAACTTCCAATACTGGTTCTGCATAATGCCAACACCAGTTCTAACAAAATTTACAGTTTCGGTTCTGGTTTCTTCTAACTTCGGTTCCGGTTATCCAATGATAAATAAAAACTTTATGCCATTGGATGACATGACTGAAAATTGTTTTTGCTTGGATTATACCGCAATTTATGTCTTAAAATACTTAAAATATTCCAAATTTTGACACTGTAACTTCAGCACAAAAGTAAATGTATAAATTGGTCATTTAGCATACTGTAAATGGGCTATCGAGATATGGTCACGATGAAGGAAAATACCATATTTTTAAGTTTTAATGCTTTAAGTATATAGTCTAATGTTTGAGCATGTCGTAAGAGGTGCTTAATTTTGCTTTTCCCGTGTTTCCAGTTACTTTCAAATTTTTCCACGTTTGCGATACTCGTTACGGTATTTTTGATGTTTTGAAAGCGCCGATACGGTGGATATCCACTGATAGCGTTAACCAATATTTGATCATGTCCTAATAACAAATATAGGATGTTGACAATCGTACATTGGAGTTTCATCGATTTGTTTCAATGTTGTTAAATGTTAAATTTGTCGATAAAATGATTAAGCGTCGCGGCCCGTATTAACAATACTTTATGTTATGTACAGTGATGTTGGGACGTATTGCCGCAGATGGATAGTTCAACCGCTAAAAATCTAAATCTGTCAGCATTGCCAAGCTGTTTTTCATCAAAGGAGACAATGCACGAGTGTGTGTCAGAACCGATGTAAGTCAGAGGTGCTTGCGTGCAGAAATTTTTCAGCCCGTGTGTAACCGCGAAAATTGGAGGTATGTACACTGGACCCATACCCACGGATTCAGACATTTTTTTCAGGTTCGCGAAACCTGCTACCTGTAAACCTTATTTCAGGGGTTGAGAAAGTCATCATTATTGATTTAATGCCACCTCTTCTGCATTTAGCTTCGTAATAGTTAGTTCTTTGTCACTAATATTCGACGCCAGGGTTACACGAAGATGAAATTGACCCGCTTTTGTCAGTTACCTTTTTACCGCCCAACACAGTCATCTTAAACGAAGGGTTTCCCGCTTAAGAATATTTTTAAATTGGTGAGTTTCCCGTCAAATTATTTTTACCTAATTACAAATCGCTCAGTTTTCGGAGGGATACTCTTTAATACAGCTTTTTCGATAGCACCCATTAAATGAAAGGAACTATGCATTCTTTAAAACAGCGAACAGTAAAGAAACAACTTAAGCATTTCAATGATAGCGCTCACTGCCAGCAAAGACGCGGACGAAGTAGCTGCTAACAAGAAATTACTTAAGTATTACCTAATTTTGATACTGGTGCTAAAAATAACCACCAAGTTTTCAGGACATCGTCTACTAGAAGGGACCACTATGTCTTTTTGGTAGTGCTAACTATACGGAGATTAGCATTTACTGCTGCACATGTAGGGTTGCGAGTGCCAAGGGTACCCACTAACCGCTGGTATACCTGCTACCTGTCGGCTTAAGATTTGAGCCTGTACCTGGCCAGCTGCGGGGGTTCCCGCGGCTACAAATACCCACGCACAGCTCTGAGTAAGATGACCAAGAACGAACGTTTAGACATGCATACGAAATAACACACGCATATATAAACTCATAGTATAACCTGAGTACATATATGCGGACAACATTTCGAAATGTATACACCCAAAGATGTGTTCGCATTTGGACTCTTGGTTGGATTCAAGTTTTGAGAAGCGGCTTTTGTAAATTCAACTCACTTGAACTCTTTTGACCGTTATGATGGCATTCTACTCTATTATATATATTTGTTTATTACATAGCTAGGCTGTCAGATGCATTCTGGAATTCTTATTATTTTTGTTTTCAAGTAACCGTAATTAAAATGGAAATTCACGGTAGCTAGGTACTCATTGATCGGGGCGCTTAGTATATTGTTTTATTGCATCAAACTGGGATTTTTTAATTATTAAATAATATAACGAACTAGAATATATCAATTCACGTAGATTCCATGACTAGTTTGAATTTTGATGCGACAGAATGACAGCATTGTGGGTTGGATTATCTTAGCAGTGTCGTAACACGCTATTCAATAGTGAGCACGCTCTCAAAAGTGAAGGTCCTAAGTATCGAATCTGCTGGGGCAGCACAGCTACGGCACACCTTTCAGATAGGAACGTGTACTTCACTTTTCTCCTATATTTCTGCGGTCACGGATACTGCAGGCGGGTCATTTACACGGGCCATTTCCACTGTGTTCCCTTTGCTACACACCTATGTTAATTATACCCTATAGCATCTCGGAAAATTTAAAGCTTACAAACATCCAAATTTTGGTATATATACTACAAAATATTACCGTTTTGGTGTGATCATACAACAAAAAGGTCTGCTAAATATAATTAATAATACATAGTAGGAAAAACGTTCGTGTAACAAGTTATTGTACTAGGCTATTGTTATGATCAGGAGGGAGGTGTATATGAGCCCAAGGGACTTTCAGTAATAAAATATGTATATATTCGAAAATGAAAATTTCCACTGTAGACAGCCTGGGTGGTGATAATCTCCGTCTTCCCAACTTTTCGGTGTCCAGGAAATTCTGAAACTACGAGGCTCAGAATTATAACTGAAGCCACACGTGGCATCCTCGCAACATCATTTTGGCTCGTGTGCTACTTAACTTACCGGCCCAGAAAATATGAAGGGGTGAATTACCCTGCCCCGGTTCGAAGATTCGGCTTGTAATCGATTGTTCAGGACCTTACGATTGCGCCTACGTATATCAAACTAATATTTTTATATCTATTTATAAAACAAATTTCATTAAAAATCAAAAAGAGTAAGTTTGGCACGGTCTCTTTCCCCAACTTCTCTTGCAACTCTGGCCCCGTATGTGTATATTGTTCGAAATTATATGCTATACACGGATATATCAGCAGCATTAGCTGGTATGAGCTGCCGAAATAATAAAGCTGGTATTACGACAGGCGAACTGAATAAGAGATAAGACATTTTTAAATGTTGGTCGATCGAAAGATACAAAGCTACAA
The DNA here is from genome assembly GCA_030248225.1 of Trileptium ribeirensis. Classification (NCBI taxonomy): domain Eukaryota; kingdom Metazoa; phylum Nematoda; class Enoplea; order Enoplida; family Thoracostomopsidae; genus Trileptium; species Trileptium ribeirensis. The sequence continues at coordinate 24,571 of JASANE010010052.1, forward strand.
CACAACATCAGCAGCAGGATAGAATAAGGTTAGTAGCAAAGGCAGCGGCATGGAACACACCAAAGGCAGCAGCATGGGACTTTAGCAGCAATGTGTATTACTTGACTTCGAAACACTGTGGAACAGACAACACAGACAAGCACAGCGATGGAAAAAACAAACTCTACTATTGAGCAAAAAAAGCTGTTGGTTTTCGCGAAGAGAAAAGGCAATCTGTTTTGAATTTGTTGCATTTCTTCAATAATACACAAACGTACGAGATGTTTAGTGTACATTAATTTGAAAACTATATATTATTATAAGCTGCGACTCCATACTAAACTAGAAGCTTTGCGGTAGTGACCATTGAATTTTCAATGTTTCCAAGACTCAAGTGATCTAAAACATTTGGTACTATATCGGCTTGACGGATGTGATTATCTATTGGGTAAACCGATGGTGACAACTGCTATGTATACGTTGCAGGTTTTAAAAACAGAAGCTCTAATACAACTTTGTCGCTTCGCTTTATTGACGAAGCAGCAGTTTTCGTGCGGTGAAACAAGTTTGAAAAATAACGCGAATTGTGTTGCATGCCTGTGGGCGGTACACAGTGGGCTTATAAAGTTATTTAATCCGCAGAGCATATTGGCTTAAATCGAACGTCGGATATCCGATCAAAATGGTGATCACATAAGTTTTACAGCCAGCCACTAGGCAAATAAGCCTACAATTTAGCATTCGTAATATTGCAAGCTCTACACGTCGCTTACGAACAATCGTTTCGATCACGCTATGTGAAGATCAACAGGGAAGCATATGATATAGCTGTCCGGAACACAAGGATAATGCTTGGATTAAATGGTGCTCGATCCAATCTGGCTACCGAAATCAAAAGTTCCCTGAATCAAAATTTCAGAAGTCGAACATTTAGTACTTATGCACTGGTTCAAATCCGGACATCTATATCGTCAGTTAAGATGATGAGGTGCTTCAATTAGCTGGTTGGGCTCATCGAGCGTTTATAAAATATATTTCAAACCACGACGTAGTGCTGTCTGGGTCTGGTATGGAAACTGCCTGAAATGGTCGCAAATACAAGTATATGTAGTGATTTTGAAAAATAACATCCTTGCGTAAGAGGTAGCCCTAATCCACAATTCTTCTTAAATTAAATAAAAGCATGAAGTTAAATATGCACCTATGTAGTTAAAACCAGTGGCGTAGATTTGGTCTCAAGATTGAGGGGGTCCAGCTACTCTTTGCTAAGTGCACCTTTCTGTGGTTAAAATACAACTTTATGCCAAAAATGCTTTATAGCATGCTAAAAACGCTTATACTTTTAGCAGGGCGTCCCTAAACAACTAGTCATAAAATCTATTAAAGATGATCACTTGGCATATTGGTTACAGTTCAACATAATGCAATTAATAAAGCGAAACTACTTAACTCATGACAATTGTCTTATTTCTTCCAAGCGCCAAAAACAAACATGTGTTAGGATTAAAAAACTGACATTACTGCACTTCGGCAAACGCGTTGCGCCTGATTTCAGTTTTAGAAATGAATTCTTTTGTAATGGTGGTCACTTCAATTCGATCCAACCGGTCTTGATGACAGTGGCAGATGGCTGCACTGTTCAGGCGGCGTTGGTGCATAGTGGTTCGGAGCCATGTCTTGAGCCGCCGCAACGCACTGAAGCTTCGTTCTGCCTCACATGATGACGCCGGAATGACGAGACACAGTCGTAGCAGTTGTTCGACTTGGTCAAACATCCGGCGAACTTCTTGTGGAAACTTACGAAAAACGTCGACTGCATCACCGACGCAGGCGTATTGCTGTTGAGACCGAAACATAGTCAGCTGAAAAGACAGACGATGATCGTTCAACTCTGGATAATCGGAAGTAGCATCGTTAACTTTCCCGGTTAAGACGGCCTTTTCCAGAAGTTTGTAGCGTTCCAAATCGGGCTGATTAAACCGTTCTCGTAGCTGTAACAAAGCTGCGTCGGCAAGTTTAAAAAATTCCTGACGGTAGTAATCGACGGCCGTTGAGTGATGATGTGCTTTTGATGATGCGCTCGCAAGTTTTGAAAAAATCGCCAAATATTGGAGGGGTCCAGACCCCCCTGACCCCCCTGGATCTACGCCTATGGTTAAAACTATTTTCTAATGAAATGGAAACGTTATGTTTGAAAATGTACTTGTTTAACAAGGATTTCATGATGTGTCAAAAAGACTCAGGGCGCATTCCAACTTTGCACAGCATACATGTACCGGCTTAGCGTGTGGCGGTAGCGACACTCTCAATCATGTTTGGATCACTGAAGATTTCTAGTATTGCCGCAATGAAATATAAACAATTAAGATATATTTGAAGCAACGTCTCTCCTAAACACGGACTTGGATCAGCTTTTAAACGTGTCGAGCACAAAATGTTTATTTATTTTCAAACGTCCATTGGCATCCCTGCAGAGTAAAATAAACTGATGAAAAAACAGTGCAATTACCGTCCTGTGTACAATTGTGTTGCACTTGCGGTTTCCGCTCTTTTTGTCCTATGCTTTTCCGTTAGTTTCGCTGTTTGGCTTTTCGGCCATTTTATTATATTCTAGGAACACCGCAGTGTCCCTATCATATGTTTTATGCTAACACTGGCGCATTTTTAACGAAGTTTTCTAGGTTTTTTTGAAAACCCACGCTTTATTTTTCCTGGAGATACCTTTTTAAAAAGTAAAGTTTTATCAGTATCGGAAACAGACGACGCGTGTTATTTATTTTTATTTCGTCGTAGGGGGCTTTAAGATTTACTGCATGAAAGTAGCGTATTAAATTAACGAAAATTTTAAGGACACGGCTCTTACTGAATAGCAATTTATTTATGAAGCTGTGTTATATTCCGCAAACGGATTCTCTGGTAAATTGAATACGCATGTGCATGTCGACATTATTTCGTTTTCCGTCATATTTCAACGTTGTTTTTGTTTCATTTTCTACACAATGTAATAAAGAAAGATAGACTTTTTATTTATAAGGCTGAATAAATTTTTGATAGCTGGGTACGTGGCTTGCCGAATGCTTGAGTAGTGTTTTTACCGATGTCTCCTATCACTAGTTGTGTACCTAGAAACAAGAGCGGATCCCAGGATCTGTGGGTTGGATCCTGGATTCCCTCGGGAGGCGGCGCTTTGAGGCCAGCACTGTAAGATATTAGCTCGGTCCATTCGGTGCAATCCACGTGGTAACAGAATGCTATATCAACCCCAGAGACTATTCTTAAGCCTGCGCATTGGTAACAATGCAAATTCGCCATTTCTTGCTGTTTCCAGGCTTTGAAGTTTTTCTTCTGAGCTCCAATTTTGATAATTTTGAGCATGACTACAGTCTCTGTTTTGCCGATAGTATTGACGTGTCAGGCAACCGCGTTGAATACGGATTTGGAAGTGCTATAACTTATAGCATATACTCAAGATTGTCAGCTTGGCTTATTTTTAACGGGTTAACAACAGCATGGCTGCTTCAAAGCGAAAGAGTACAGTAAGTTTAGAATGTTCTTTGTTCATACTTCGGCCCTAACTTTCAAGGCTAGTAAAGCTACTCGTTGTTTCACAAACAAACCTTCCATTGCTTATACACTCATGTTCTCAACAATAGTAAAACTTACATGTATAAGGTAGTCTTATGTGCTGTGAAACGGTCGGTATTTAAGTCAAAAGCCGGCCGATGTTCAACTGCAAACCACCAGCCGAACGCTCGGCTAGCAATCTACCAGCCGGCCAACAGCTCAAAAGCAAGCCTGCCATCCATCCGCAGACCAACGAGCGGCTAACAGTTCAAAACCTTCTTTCACTAGGATACGAATTTAATATTGGAAAAGACTATTTCAGCAATTGTTGGAATATTTACTTTATTAGCAAATGAACATTTTTGCAATACACCGCCAGAAGTGTCGAATCATACATGTGGACAGACTATGGAAAAACTTTACTGGATGTAGTGTTATGCAACTGATGGCTTTGCAATCTGGCACGATGCTTAAGGAAGTAAAGGAAATATGTAACCGATGTCTTTCACGCTGTTAGCGAGATCGTCGGCTCGCATTGAAAATGGCTTTTGAGATGCGAATTCCAGTTCTAATCGCGATAAATATAATTTTAAACCTTCACCGCTAATAGCGCTTTAAAAGGTTCATTCATGTATCTTTGAAATGCTAAGTGGTTGCATGAGCCCTAATGAGACCTATTCAATCTTCGTATTTAAAATTAAGCTTTTATACTTTTGATTACCGGGCATATATTACTCCTTTTAGCTACTATCGCTTTTCCCTATCAAATTTCAGTAGTTGCGACACGCGTCGTTTAAAAAACGACACGTGTTTAAGGTGTAACAAGGTACATGCAATGCCCAACCTTTATCTGCAAGAACTCTACAACACATAAACGTATCGTGTATTAACAGGCGTACTCAATGCAAAAGATTGCTGCCGCACTCTGGCCCTAGCGTTCAAGGATAGAGCCATTGCGCGGAAAAAGGGCAACGTCCTCTAGTGGATGATATCGGTAACTCCTGGTGGGCTCGCAAATTGTAAAAAAATTAGTCACCCTAGTACACTCAACCAATTGTAGATTATTCTAAAAAAGATCCTCCTTGCTTTACTGATTATCCCAACAGAAAATGGACCGAGCTTCCCATCACATTATGGTGCTGTTGTCTCAAGAAAAATGAGAAGCGGGGAATCACTAAGTTTTGGATTGACTCGGCTGTCTTATCTGACTTTTTGGATTGATCGGTTAGTATAACTCTATTAGGCTAATGTTGATGTTGGTGCTGACTTTGCATATGAAACCAGCTTCGTCACAGCTTAGCCAAAAAGAAAAACAAACCCGAGGCCAACAGTAGTTAAGAGCTAGGCGAGCTGGCGTATCTATAGCATAAATAACCACAGTAGTTTGTAAGAATGATAATGCTCCGCCGTCTGATCGATGGCCTAAAAGTGTTACCCGATGGCTTGCGTGACCGTTAGTGGCCGAAATTCGTTAAAGGCCGGCCGTCGGCCCATCGCCAAGATAAAATAACCACTTTATTGTGTTTTCTCCCACGATATTTTTATTTCAGCTGTATGTCTGAGCCTTTAGGAAATTTATTGCGTGCGCCTGATAGCCATCATACTAAGATGGGCAACCTCTCTTTCTTGAACTAACGTTTATTTCGTATAATCTTGAATAAGCTTTTGTACAACGGTGGGTTCAACCAGAATTGTTTCGCGCTGACTCTCGTACACAAGGCACAACGTTGTTTAGAAGCTCTTGCCCGCTCGGTTTCTTAAGTAACCTCGCAAAACGAGCACATAAATAGCACATAGAAACGCACGTCGCACAACAAACTAGGTAGTTACTCGCTATGTAATGCTATCCGTTACAAATGAGTTGCTGTATGCACGAAATGATTAAGTTTCCCAGATATTGAATGCCATCCATATATATTACATGCGCCATATCTTAGCATTGAACAGCCCAGATTCTAGCTGAGTTCTGCTAAATTGCCAAGAATCAACGATATTTACGATAATCACATTAGTAATTGTTGCCGAACTGGAAAATGTTAATTTGTTTTTTATAAACATCATAAAAGAACAGAAGCCAAAGGATAGGATCTGCGCAGCGCCGTTATTCGAAAAATAACAGCGGTACATGTATAATGTACCAGCCCGAGTTTTTATACTAAATTCTAAATATTCAAAACCAGGCCAAAAGGGCTTAAAATTCAACGGATAAAGGGCGATCGGATACCGGTGGAGCATGATCCAGGGATTCATTGATGTATCATTGATAATTGTGTTGAGTAAAATAAAATACTGTATTGTATTCGATAAATGTGTTATCACGCTTCACCAGCCCGAGGTGCGCGGGGTGATTTCGCACCAAAATTCAATCAAAAGTCTACTGTTGAGATATCCGATCGATCCCAGGACTACTGTGCGTAGTCGAATCCGCCGGGGACAAGGGAAAAGATTTCACAGTTTGACTTAACAATTTTGTCAATCAAGTGGCCCAGGGTTGATTCCGGGGCGCATCCTTACCTAAAATATATAAATTGTATTAGTATTTGTTGTTGAGGTGGGAAATGGAAATTGTATATGCTCCTGTGTGTCACGATGGGCTGAGGTAAAGTGCAGGATCTTTATCATATTTCGAACGGGGGTTTTATCTTAATTCGGATCTCGGGGACCTGTCCTGACACGCAGGAAACTGAAAGTTATGATATGTACATATATATATTGTGTGGGACATTTGGATACGTGAAAAAGAACTTCATAAAATTGACTCCGCGCGAGAAAAGGTTCATTTTTTAAGAGGTATCACAATTTTGGAATTTTGGGGGTTTTTATAGATTTCAAACAAAAAGGAGGACATTAAATTATAATTAGGGACCTATAAGGCTTCAAAATTTCTCATTCGGGTCAACTTAACCCCAACCCGTAAGCACATAGGGAACCCAATCCGGCGTTTAAACACCCAAAATTTAAGGTCCTGAATCACCACATTTCCAACCAACACTTCCCTATTTTTGGAGCCCTGTACCTCAATCAGGTCCTATACTAACTATCTTATTGAAAACCGGGGCCACCCGCTCTAACGGATCTCCACAGACCCCCATAGCACGGTTGGGACCCAAAACTTTTCTATTTTATACGGGGAAAACGGCCTGTAACAGGCCTCCTAGGGGAACTACACTAAATTAAAGGATCTCATAAGTAGGCGACCAGCCAGGGCATGGATACGATGCCGCCCCAGGCCGCCTACTCTTTTCCGTTCCTGAAATATAAGCAAAAATAACAAAAATTTATGATACATTAAAAGCGCCTGAAGCGCTGATATATTTTATTATTTTGGAAACCCCGCGCCGACCAGCGCGCGGTTTAGGTTGTTTTCGGGGCATTTTGGCAAGTTTCGGCCACTGTACATTACAGCTTGTTATTGCTGGCGGCGGCTTGTTTTTGAGAATGCTACATAGCTCTGCGGGCTGTAGTGTTGGTTACATTGATGTGGACGATACATAGTTGTTTATTGTGTGTCAGCGTCGCATTTTAACGTTCATATATATATTGTTTAAAACTTTCTTGCTTTACAAGTTCGAAAAGTTATTTAAAATTTTAAATTTAAAGGGTCTAGCTGTGATGAGCCTTAACAACTAAGAAAAAGGGGGCTTAGCAGAGTATAAAAGCAGACTGCCCGATTCTCCGATTGGGACCAGTCGAGAAATTTTGTTTTAAGTTTGGCGGTTGTCGCCATTTAAGTTTTCAGTTTATTAGGGTTTTTACTTCCTGTTTCTTTTAGACTTACCAGGGTTGGTTTCTCGCCGTGCCCCCACGGTGGAGAGCCTTCCCTGGTTCTCGCTTCTTTTCGATCATATGGAGGCCGCACTTTGTGGACGTTGGAGCGTCGGAAGGATGCTCCGCGCGCCCGTAAAGGTCAAGCCCCGCCGAGATTAGCAAACTGCATCAAAATTATTCAAAATTTTTACTCGCTTGCATCTCGACAGATTCTCCGCTCCTCGGACATTTTCTTTTTGTTCGCCGGTTGGAGGAGTGATCGAAATTGCTTCTGTTTTCAAATCTTTCGAAGTGTCGAGATCATCGTCGCGGTTTTGGGCATTCCTCGAGCGATACCCCTCGGCGTGTCTGTAAATTTTGGGGTTGTATTCATTTTCATAAAAACAGGGAAAGAGCCCAGACACCTCAAGTCCTGCAGCTACGGTAGCCGGGAGCCTTGGGAATTTTGGCCCTTGATCGAAAGCCTCTGCTGCCCCTGACGTGTCATCTCGGCAGGTCAAAGGGTTCAGACTGTTTTCTACCCCACCCTTAGAATGAAAGTGTCGTACATCTGTCAGCGGGTGACGAGCCGCGACTGTCTCGGCTAGCATTCGATTCTTTGCATAGGGT
>JASANE010010053.1:0-14730 GCA_030248225.1 Trileptium ribeirensis
ATATATTCAACTCTTTAATTGCTGCATGTGTAGAGTTTATGCGAATAATGCCTGAGTCCAGTTTAGGTGCTTATACTTTGGTTGTTCATTTGTCATAAGCTCGAACTTAATCGTGAAAAAATCACGGTCATAATTATACGGTCAAATTTTTTGATGGAAACCCATTGACCGATCAGCTCTTTCAATACCTATGTAAGTAAGCGGTTCAAATGCTTAATAAACAGAACGACTCGCAATGTTCATTAAGTCCACTTGGAGACTAATGGGCATGAAAGGGTTAATGTTTCTTCATGCGTTCATGTGATTTTTATTCTTTTTTATGAATTTTGTGTTTGACAAAAGTCGAAAACAAATTCATACGCATCGGTAAGCTAAAGTCATACTTCAAGAACGTACGTTGTTTGTCAAAACTAAGAAATGCAGTCGATCCAAAGCATGCCGCAACGCCATGAAGCCGACTCGTACCCGTTGTAAGTAGCAAAAGTAGCAATATGAACGTGGTGGCAGTATTTGTAGTTAATAAATCTGAGATTATTGATAATAAATAATTACCAACTTGTATTGTACGAATTCGATGCCGAGGTTTGAGACCCAGTTGAAAGTTTACAACAGCTAGTATAGTTGTTGATAGATCAAGTCGATTCCAATTGAACAATCTCGTTCGTATCGACAGCATTTATAAAAATTAAATTCTATATAATCTTATTGAATTTATTCAGTCTCTTAAAATTATTACAGTTTTCGCAATTATGTAAATATATTTAATACAAAATAGTATATATATATAAATAAATGAAATAATGCTAATTAAATACTAATAAATTTCATACATATAATTAATTTATATCGTCACTAGCTGTTTTTTTAAATTATATTGCTTCTTAGTAGTTTATTCAAACATATAGGTCCATTTTCATAGAGTTTTGAGGCTGTAACGCAAGAATTGAACCACAGAATTTTATAGTTTTAGACTGTGAAGCAATGGTAATGGATAGTAGCGACTATCGTATTTTGCAATAAAAGCAACGAGCATACATATTTTTTAAGCTAATATATATCTGTTTTTCTATAACGTTTATGACTTTAAATTAAGTAAATAAAGATAAATTTAGTGTATTACACAATTTCGTTTCAATTGTTTGTATATTAAAGTGTAATTAGTGATTGTCATTCATTTCAAATGTAAACTACGGTAATAACTATTCTATATTTATTCATTATTGTATTAAATATTAATTGAAAAAAGCAATATTATACTAACATTCTGACGCTATAAAAATATATCATACAATGATATAAAACAAGAGATTAATAGCAAAATTCGGAAGCGAAACGGAAAACGCACATTGAGTTATCGCAAAAACCAATCCCTCGTTCTGTTGTTGAGTTATGATTATCATAAGATATATACTTGGCCTTGGCCTTATGGTATTAGGGTGTTCCTACTTAAATGATAGAAGGCCTAAAAACAGTAGTAATGGAAAAATTTATATAAATGATTATCATACGCTGGACTTATCCGATGATTATCATACGCTGGGCTTACCCGAAATCGCGATTTAATACGGAATCTTGATGAGTAGCATATTTCACAGGAAATATATACATGTCGCAGGCACACTTATATATTGTTTGTTGCAGGCGAGATGCAACAGATAATAGGGAAGACATATTCGAGTTTAACGAATAACTTTTGATATATGTCATAGTGGACTGGACCAAGGCCCGAAGTCGACTGGGGGTAGCCGGGTCTTCAAAGGGAGGCTTTCGGCCTCATTGTAAGCTGGTTGGTAGTGGTGGGGGGCTGCCGCACCAGCCACAAATATAAGTCTACTACTCTGCAGAGAATTCGTCGAAATGACTGATTTAAAATAATTTGTAAAAACGCTAAATAGTTTTCGAATGATGGTCTCTTGAAACCAGAATAAACCAGCAAGGACTTGAATCTGTATCTGTCGATATAATTAAAGACTTGGACTATATACCGCTGCTTACATTAGAACACAGAATGAATAATTCGCATCGAAGGGGATCCAAATTTCGGCATTCGATATACAGCAATCATTTCTTTCAAATAACAGTCATTTCAAGATATTTCAATGAAAACAGCACTTTTTACGGTAATAATGTTAATAAAAAGTTCTGAGCTATGATGACTAGATACAGCGCTCAGGCCTACACGCTACTATCGACACTTACTTCATACACACGCTCAGCGTCAGATTTCTCACATTACTTAATTTCTGCGACTGCGACCTTATAAAATGAGACTGGTGAGGCTTTAAATATCCGGCTAATCCTAAACATCGGAAAAATTTAGAATTTAATATTCATGTTTTTAGAAGCAATAAATGATTAGTGCTAAGTAGATAAATTCATTGTCAACACAACAATTGAAAAATCTATAATTATGACTTGAAATGTGATTTTCACTAGCCCATATATTTATATATGTGAAAATGAAAATATATGTATGGTTTTTCGGCAACATTATTATGTGATAAAAAGTTTTCTTGAGTTTTATATTATTGATTATTACTCACATAGTTTAACTTATAAAGACTACACTATGAAGATTTTAATCCAATAGCTTCACTACTTACCAAGTTAGAACCGATAACATCATTAATTCGAACTCATTTTGAACATCTGAAAAGATGTGTCGGTCACTTTCAATTGCAAACCTAAGGGGATGCAGTCAAATAACATTACGTGGTATGTACTGTTTGGCGATCACACCGAATGGCAAGAAGTCAAGGAAGTTCCGCTACTCCGTTCGTGAATTATAGGTATTGCAAATAAAATTTCGGTTACGTACTGTGTTTGTGTTGTGTATATGGCATCTAGGCGACATAACGAAACAGGATAAATTTATTAAGTAATAATGACAAAATGGCTTTTGCTAAATTTCTGTAGTTTGGCATTTTATTCGAGTGGTAGCCTTTCGTCTATAGTCTTTACACACTTTGCAATTATTATGACACAGTAACATTTGCCGTACACCTGAAAACGGATCATACATTTATTAAACTGTCAACAGTTATACTACAGTTAATCAGCATGTATTCACTTCAGCTATATTTTAAATTTTTATAGTAATAATTCCACCGATCAATTTTTCTCGATCAGTTTCGAAACTGTGGCTAGCTTGTGCAACTGTTTTTGTGCGTAAACAGGTTTGAAGCACGAATGCAAGACACCAATTTGGCCAATTTCGAGCGACAGTGAAATTGGAGTTTATTATTTGAAAAATAAACACCCAAAACGTAAAAAACAATGACTGAATAGGATATCCTGTTGCGTGGCTAGAAAATACAAACCTCCAGAGGTTTCGCAAGAAGGTGGGACAGAGGTCGGCCTACCACGGTTTTAGATAGGGATAGTCAAAACTCATACAAGTTCTTCACTTTCCAAAAAGCTTCCCATTTCTCACACCCTTGGAAATAGCCATAAATTGCCACAAGACAAAATTTACAAGTGAATTGGAATTCGTTTAGACCATAGGTATAACACTCTTTAGAGCGGAAATATTCCAAAGTAATAAAAACCGAAACTATGGGAGGATTATTATGTATATACGTTTATCTAAAGTTTTTCATTTCGGCACACTAAGTCCTAACGGTAGGTATGAAATTAAAGAAGTTGATAAATTTCAATACACCGTCCTAAAATTTACACAATTTAGAAATCTTCGAGAAACTATCAGTAAATTATGGAAATCTGGTGTATAAATAATATACATTGTTCAGATTGTTTATTTTTTCTGACAACAAAGTTGAAATATTGTATTTTAAAAGTTGAAATATTGTATTTATTATAAATTATAAACATAATTATTTCTCGATTTCGCTATGTCTGGTACAAAAATTAATAAACATAATTCAGCAACGTTTTTTAATCGACAAATCGATAGGTGTATAGTTTTAACTTAAATTTTATATGTACACTGATCTACATATCGAAAATAACACTGGAAAATCAATCGAAGTTGCTATAAATGCAGCAAACATCTATGTAAAATGCATGATTTCTTAGTGCTTAATCAATAATAGCTAGAGTGCATTAGGGAAGAGTATGACACTTCCCTGCACTCTAATGTTAGCCCGTGTTTGATGATACGGACGTTTTCAGCCTGACCCCCAGTGTTTTGGGGGGGGGTGGAGATCCGACCTACCTACATTAGAGTGCAGGGAAGTGTCATACTCTTCTCGAATGCACTCTTGATAATAGTTATCATCACATATAAGGTATCCATTTCCTCCAGCACCCCGTTTTTGCTCATAATTTTATCTATTAATTCTGCCTTACATTTTTGTAATTTAGATCACTAATTTCGCACGGTTTCGGCGAATGTAGGGTAGGGACGGGGTGTTGGTCGGCTCCAGCGGAGAGGTGGTGTGCTGAGCCTCGGAGTTCTTAGCCGAGAACCTTAATTTGCTGCCTGTTTGACATTTGTCCATGTTTGATGCTGAAGAGATCTTAGAAGCGCCGCTGCCCCTACCAGAGGGCATACCCGCTGCCGCTGGGTAAAGATTTGAGCTCGTACAAGGCATGGTCCACGGGTACCCCTGTTACGCACCGCTTTGTACTAAAGATTTGAGCCCGTACCCGGCATGGCCCACGGGAATCCATGTTACGCACAGCTTTGTACTAAAAATTTGAGCCCGTTCCCGGCATGGCCCACGGGCACCCATGTTACGCACAGCTTTGTACTAAAGATTTGAGCCCGTACCCGGCATGGCCCAGGGGCACCCATGTTACGCACAGCTTTGTACTGAAGATTTGAGCCCGTACCCGACATGGCCCACGGGGATCCATGTTACGTACAGCTTTGTACTAAAGATTTGAGCCCGTACCCGGCATGGCCCACGGGCATCCCTATTACGCACAACTTTGTACTAATGATTTGAGCCCGTACAAGGCATGGTCCACGGGTACCCCTGTTACGCACCACTTTGTACTAAAGATTTGAGCCCGTACCCGGCATGGCCCACGGGCACCCATGTTACGCACAGCTTTGTACTAAAAATTTGAGCCCGTTCCCGGCATGGCCCACGGGCACCCATGTTACGCACAGCTTTGTACTAAAGATTTGAGCCCGTACCCGGCATGGCCCACGGGCACCCGTGCTACGAGCTTTATACTTAAGATTTGAGTCCGTACCCGGCATGGCCCACGGCATCCCTATTACGCACAACTTTGTACTAAAGATTGGAGCACGTACTCGGCATGGCCCACGGGCACCCATGTTACGCACAGCTTTGTACTAAAGATTTTAGCCCGTACCTGGCATGGTCCATGGGCACCGATGTTACGCACAGCTTTGTACTAAAGATTTGAGCTCGTACCCAACATGGCCCACGGGCACCCATGTTACGCACAGCTTTGTACTAAAGATTTGAGCCAGTACCCGACATGGCCCACGGGCACCCGTATTACGCACAGCTTTGTACTAAATATTTCAGCCCGTAGCCGACATGGCCCACGGGGACCCATGTTACGCACAGCTTTGTACTAAAGATTTGAGCCCGTACCCGGCATGGACCACGGGCACCCCTGTTACGCACAGCTTTGTACTAAAGATTTTAGCCCATACCCGGCATGGCCCACGAGCATCCCTATTACGCACAGCTTTGTACTAAAGATTGGAGCCCGTACCCGGCATGGCCCATGGGCACCCCTGTTACCCACAGCTTTGTATTAAAGATTTGAGCCCGTACCCGGCATGGCCCACGGGTACCCCTGTTACGCACAGCTTTGTACTAAAGATTTGTGCCCGAACCCGGCATGGCACACGGGCACCCCTGTTACGCACAGCTTTGTATTAAAGATTTGAGCCCGTGCCCGGCATGCCCCACGGGCATCCCTATTACGCACAACTTTGTACTAAAGATTGGAGCCCGTACTCGGCATGGCCCATGGGCACCCCTGTTACCCACAGCTTTGTAGTAAAGATTTGAGCCCGTACCCGGCATGGCCCACGGGTACCCCTGCTACGCACAGCTTTGTACTAAAGATTTGAGCCCGTACCCGGCATGGCCCATGGGTACCCCTGTTACGCACAGCTTTGTATTAAAGATTTGATCCCTTGCCCAGCATGGCCCACGGGTACCCCTGTTACGCACAGCTTTGTGCTAAAGATTTGAGCCCGTACCCGGCGTGGCCCACGGGCATCCCTATTACGCACAACTTTGTACTAAAGATTGGAGCCCGTACTCGGCATGGCCCATGGGCACCCCTGTTACCCACAGCTTTGTAGTAAAGATTTGAGCCCGTACCCGGCATGGCCCACGGTACCCCTGCTACGCACAGCTTTGTACTAAAGATTTGTGCCGTACCCAACATGGCCCACGGGCACCCATGTTACGCACAGCTTTGTACTAAAGATTTGAGCCCGTACCCGGCATGGCCCACGGGCACCCATGTTACGCACAGCTTTGTACTAGAGATTTGATCCCGTACCCGGCATGGCCCACGGGCACCCATGTTACGCACAGCTTTGTACTAAAGATTTTAGCCCGTACCTGGCATGGTCCACGGGCACCGATGTTACGCACAGCTTTGTACTAAAGATTTGAGCCAGTACCCGACATGGCCCACGGGCACCCATGTTACGCACAGCTTTGTACTAGAGATTTGAACCCGTACCCGGCATGGCCCACGGGCACCCATGTTACGCACAGCTTTGTACTAAAGATTTTAGCCCGTACCTGGCATGGTCCACGGGCACCGATGTTATGCACAGCTTTGTACTAAAGATTTGAGCCCGTACCCGGCATGGGCCACGGGCACCCCTGTTACGCACACCTTTGTACTAAAGATTTGAGCCCATACCCGGCATGGCCCACGAGCATCCCTACTACGCACAGCTTTGTACTAAAGATTGGAGCCCGTACCCGGCATGGCCCATGGGCACCCCTGTTACCCACAGCTTTGTATTAAAGATTTGAGCCCGTACCCGGCATGGCCCACGGGTACCCCTGTTACGCACAGCTTTGTACTAAAGATTTTTGCCCGAACCCGGCATGGCACACGGGCACCCCTGTTACGCACAGCTTTGTATTAAAGATTTGAGCCCGTGCCCGGCATGCCCCACGGACACCCGTGTTACGCACAGCTTTGTACTAAAGATTTGAGCCCATACCCGGCATGGCCCACGGGTACCCCTGTTACGCACAGCTTTGTATTAAAGATTTGATCCCTTACCCAGCATGGCCCACGGGTACTCCTGTTACGCACAGCTTTGTGCTAAAGATTTGAGCCCGTACCCAGCATGGCCCACGGCTACCCCTGTTGCGCACAGATTTGTACTAAAGATCTGAGCCCGTACCCGGCATGGCTCACGGGTACCCCTGTTACGCACTGCTGTGTAGTAGAGATTTGAGCCCGTACACGGCATGGCTCACGGACACCCCTGTTACGCACAGCTTTGTACTAAAGATTTGAGCCCGTACCCGGCATGGCCCATGGGCACCCATGTTACGCACAGCTTTGTATTAAAGATTTGACGCCGTACCCGGCATGGCCCACGAGCACCCGTGCTACGCACAGCTTTATACTAAAGCCTTACCCAAAACGCAGTTGTAGTCCTTCTGTTATAGCGCTTTGTCAATCATATGTCCAACAGTTTTCCAACGCAGTTTGTTTAACGAATTTGCAGAATTATTATACGTTCGCTGCTTTGGAAATTGTCATGTTACTTTGTCTACCGTGACCAGGTCACCACGTCATTACGATGACCGGGTCACCAGGTCACTGCCACGACCAGGTCACCTAGTCACACTACGGTGACGCAGTTCCATATCTGCTAAACAGTGTTAAATGTAGGATATGTCGCAAAGTGTTTCTTTAATACTGGAGTTCCAAAACGATTCTCCGAAACATGTAGTATGTGCGGGTAATGTTGTAAATTCAGAGATTTGTACGCACGATTGTGACTTGTATACGCGTGTGATAGCAAGTGTTTGATCAAGTAAAGTTGTGGCAGTAATTAACTTGTAACACATTACATACTATATTACGATACAAGAACCATTACCGTTTGGTTTACTCTGGTGTAAACTTAAATAGCAAACATTAATTTGAAAAAATAGACTTCATCCTCTTAAGTTGAAACACTCGTACACTTCAAAGTTGAGTGCAATGATATATAGACATAATGTGTGTTATAAACATTATGCATATTACATTATTCGGTAATTACTTATATATTATATTACATATTATGATATATTTAAGGTGTATCACAGTAATTGTAATAGGTATTAAAGGCAGAATCTCACACCAAGAAGCCAGTTGGAACCCGGTTAGAAATATCCATATATAAACAAATCTATAAACATTAAAATAACTCAAATAAACAAATGAATGGAAAGAAATTTTCCGCCAAAATGATAATTCTGTCTCTGGATAAATTTTTTCTTGTATAAAATAAATATATGAGAAAAATGTCAGTGAAAACTACACAAGGAACAACGACTACGTTTTACAGAGAATTATCAAATGAACTAATGTGCTGCCTGTTGATAATACCGAAAACATACATAAATGTAATAACGGTGACGCAGCTGCATGGCGCAACTTCCTAACACCATGCCCGTACGACCCCGGCTATCATAACCTCAAGGGCGGACCCTAAGTTTTGAATTTTAACCACTTTCCCTGATCAGACCCAAGAAGTTACGGAGCTTAGCAGGCCGCAGGCGCGCTTCACGGGGTGTGTTCGGCCCCGCCCGATTGGTTGCGCACGTGTCTAGTATCCTGGTATGATCACTGAGGTCCCCCAGGGAGGTTGACACCGAAACCTGCTCACAGGTCATAATGTCGAACCAATATTCCCTGTCCTAATCTAACGGAAGTTGTTGTGTCTAGCGTGACCTAAAGTAAAATGCGTGATAAGTTTGGTTTTGCTGGGTAAATTTTGAGTTTCACTGAGCTTATCCTTAGTCGAACACTTTATTCGGTGTAGCCTATGTGGCCCCCACAGGGTTCCGACTGTCCCTGAAAGTTTAACGTCGGGTTGTCTACTTGGTAACCTGATAAACTATTTATCCGTGTTTGGGGATAACATTGTTCCTAATAAATTTTGTCCCTATTTGCGTATACTAGGTTCACGAGCGAGCTCGATTGTCAACTGGGCTGGAACACTCTCGCTACAATTCTGCGATTTTCAAGTACAAACACTGGTGGCGAACTGCACGTGTCAGGGCTTGGAATATTTCCCTCGTCAAGCCGTAACACGCAGAGTTGGCCCTGTCCGTCGGATATCCTTATTACGCCTGAGTATAAATAACAATGGACACTAGGTGTTTTCCAATGTTTTATTTCAAGTTATGCACTGTACAAATCGGATACAAAAGTTTGAAGCATCATGCAAACGGCAAACCGTAAAACAGTCGTACGCACCCATTCCCTTGTCCGCGTCTAGTCGAGGAGCGAGGCGGTGCGAGCGAATACGTTCCCGGAAAAAATACCGGACCAAAAATCTATGCCCGAGATGCTCAACCAGGTCCGCTATAACTCGGGTTGTGTGTTCTGGCGTGCTTCGAAGTTCGCTCTAGATTACGCGGGACTCTCCATACTCTTAAAGGACCGAGCGGGAAAAGGGTGGGCTCGTTTCCTTTACCTTGTAACCTTAGTCGAAGGGGAGCGTGAGTCGGAGTACGCGGAAAGGTATAGACCTACGATAAAAGAGAAGCGGAGTTGCATTAATAAAATAGTCCAATGTACAAGTTAAAACACGGCGAAACATCAATAATTACTTATGGTACAAACAATCGGGTGCTGACGATCGTCAAACCGTGGGCGCAGCGCCTATGCGGGCGTCCAATAACGCAAACCTTGTCCGGTGTGCCGTCCAGTAAATCCTAGCTCGCAGACCTACCGATTTTCTCCTAGCATTTTGTCCTTAGGACCGGTGGTGCACTAATTTACAGACGCAGTTTTGATCGCCTATGAGGATAATCCCTATAATAAATTTTTTCAACTATCAGAACAGACGCCTGCACGAGCCGTCGTCATTTTGGGCAAGGTCCGAGGCGACCAATGTCGCTGTTCTAATATTTTCGAGCCGGATATCGTGCCTAGTCTATAAGCGGGCCTGGGCTTGCACTCTGGGTGCGTTTCAGTCTTGGGGTCGGGAACAAGGGGCGTTTCGTCCTCGGACGCGTCTGCGTCCCTCTTTGGGTCGTTGTTTCTTTGGTTTTCTGTCTTTTTTTCCTCTTTCCTTGTTTTGTTTCTTTTGTTTCCTTGGTTTCCTTTGTTTCCTCTGCTGTTATCCTCGTCTTTTGTGTTCACTCTCCCTAACTTATCCTATTGCCTTATAGTACTGTACACGTTGTCGTTGTACAGTGACTCGACTGCACTGTCGAAATTGTGCAGTCGAGTTATCACTAAAATTTTATTAATTTCACTCAGACCTCGATGGTCGAGTGGTTAAAACTGAAATTTCTGCAGCGGACTTGAATCCTCCGTGCAGGATCGAAACTTGACAAGAGAAATCGAAAAAGGAGAGAGAGGAAAATAGCAAAACTCGAAGCAAGGGCCTACACAGTACATAGCCTAACGGGCAACCAGTGGTAAATAGAAAAATACGTAAACTCAGCGATCAAGTCGCTCCAAAAAAAACGGGGTTTTGCACTTTCTGGGTTTGGGGTCAAATTGGTTCGAGAGAGGTCTCCATTTTTCTTATTAAAAATGGGGGTATTGTGATTTCATTCTGAACACTGAGCATCCTAACGTGTCTTTGAAAACGTTTATTGCGGCCGATTTCGGTACCTAGCCATGCTGTCGGTTCGTTTTAGTAGCATTTGGTTTCCTACTTACTGCCAAGGAGCTTAACCACTAGTCTGTGTTGCAGTGAAACTTGGTAAATTTTATAACCAGATTTGCTACCGTTTCGCAGTGCACACTTGGAAACGGTGTCGGTTACGACAATTGGAAACCGTATCCGTTACTAGAGCTTAAGCTGTGGGGTCATGGGGGCTGTCAATGACTCGGGCGGTCAGGGCTGAATTCCGTACAGGGCACTGATGCTTCTCTTGTGATAACCAAACGAGCCCTAATTGAAGTTAAAGTGATCCGGCCACTTTTGTACGCGGCCATCATTGCAATCAGAAAGCAAAACACCTTATACTCAGGTTATTGCTCTTAGAATTTGTTTCATCTTTTCTATCTCCCCAAATTTTCTTAACTCATCCTGATAAAGGAAATTTTGGGGCTTTCTAAAGCCCGACGGAGGCTAATCCTCCGTCCCTAACTGCAACTTCAGTCCGAACTCAAGCAGCGGCATGAGCATCGAACAGTCCATTAAGCTGAAAATTTGTAAACCATAACAATGAGCAAGCAAGCCTGTCCCTATAAATAGTCTGGAAAATTTTACCGTGGTCAGCTCAGGAAAATTTCACAAGTCCTAACTCAAGAGCGACACATCATGTAAAACATGGACGAGAAGCGTCCACTTCTATTTGCCTTGCCTATGACCATGGGGAATCAGAACTACTTCGACTGGTGTGCCTTCACAATTCAGCAACCCCCGTGCAATCGCTCAACCCGCCCCAAACAGAACTCGACCTGAGGAGGTTTGTCAAGAAACTTATAAATATGTAGCAAGTCGGAGTGGAACTTGAGACGTCCGACGACGGGCGTCAAATCAACCTACGGGGTGTAAGATCGTGCTACAGTGAACTAAGTTTTGACGGTCTGTTACATTTCAATCTGGGGAAAATAAACCCCCATGCACCTGGTTCTCACAACTTACAACGTTCGGTCCGAGGCAGCAATTGCTAGCCCCCTTCCGCGAGACGGAAGATGTCTACGCGGGTCCTGTCCTCCATCGGTCGAATCCCATTCCAAGCGTAAACGAAGAGAAAAGCACGAAAGAGCAAAGTAAATTGCGAAACCAAACTAAAATAATCATTGCGTCGGAGTCGGTCAGTAAAGTCGACCGAACTCCGCGCTGCCGAAGTCGAACTGATTCGAAGAGACGACGTGGTAGTCGTCGCTTCAAAATTTTCTGCTATGTTGAAAGATAGCGATTTTGTCGCTATCCAATCGGAGAAGCTCTTTTGACGCCCTCTTTTTCGAGTTCAAACCCGGGCGCCCAATCGAAAAATTCCCCAAATTTTATTTTTGACAGCTATCGTAAACCCTGGGTCCCCTTTAGAGAGAGTCGGCTTCAATCGAAATCGCCGACATCAAATTTGAACCCTCCGATTACTCGGAGGTCGACCATCTGTGAGTTTTCTCCAAAGTTCTCCGATTTTACCCCATCTGTAGTCCCAAATTCTTGTCAGAAACTTGTCGAAAACTCATTACTCAGATTTATTAAACCTATTACCTAACTTAGCTTGGTCGTCATCCCCCAAATGTCCTACGAAAGCTGCTAAATCACCCGTCAAATTTTCAAAATTTTGAATCCTTTCGCTCTGCAAAGTACTTAGAGTAAGCTGGAATATGTCTTTTCGGTGATCTGGTCCTCATCCATCAAATTTTCCCCCCAGCTAACTCGCCGATTTAAAAGCCAAATTTCTGCTATTTAGCGAGTTAGCTGCCTCATCCATCACCTAATTAAGCTTATTTGGAGGGCATCTGGGGCTAAATTTTATCGCCCTATCCATGGATAAACGTGCAAACATTGCACGTTTATATGTTGGCTTACAAGATAAAGCCAAACATTCCTAGCATTCTCAGCATTCCTAGCTAAATTTCAAATGTCCCGACAGGACGTCTTCGGACGTCCCGGAGGGGGGAACCGAAAGAGGGAATGAGCCGATTTCGCGGCCTGGGACGCAGCACCTTCCTACGTATCCTCTGAACTATCCGGGGTCCTATTCAGGAACTCCCGGAGCCCATGGGAGGGCCCTAAATCTACCCCCGTCTTTCCTAATCCTATGTGTCCAGTCCGTCCGTAAAACTCACGAATTTAGTAGAATTTAACACGTCCTGTCCTTGTTCGTCCTATTTTTTTTGATATTGTCCTCGTAGAGTCTATATAAATATATATATATATATTTCTACATACATACACACACATACATACAATACTCATGAACACATACTACACATGAGACACACAGGCGACCTGAGCGACAGAAAGGTCGCTCAAGTCCACACTAGAAACATGCAGAACCACAACAACAACAACATTAGCACAACACAACAACAACAACAACAACAACACATACACATACACGCACACATAACATACTCATGGCGACAACAGCGACGACAACCGACCAAAAGTCGGTTAGAGAGAGTGGAAAAGAAAAAGAAGAACGGAAAAGGAAGGGCATGGGAAGGAAGTCGGGACAGGGGGTTCCCGAGGGAATTTCGAGGGGCTGGGGCGAAATTCGGTCCCAGGACGAAGAACGGGGCCGAATGATACCAAACACGAGGGGGGTAGACGCAGTGGCGGGTCGGGACCCAATTTTGGGTTCCGACATATATTAGCGTACGGGGTTTCAGCGGGCTTTCCCGCTCTACCGGTTGGGCGGAGCGACGCCCGCCGGGCATCGTTGAACTCGCCTTGGGGAGGCGATTCAGACGAGGGGTGTTTTCCCTGCCTTAACGGCAGCGGGTAGAGGGGCACTAAAATCACGACTGTTAAAGACTGTTAAAGAGAGTGTCGGCAAAAAGTGGGGGCGCATTTTCGGCCGTCCCGGGTTAACGGGGCGACTGAGGGAGACCCGCCGGGCATCGTTGAAGATGTCTCGACTTGGCGAATGCGATGAGGGGCGTTTTGCCTACTTTTGGGTTGGGGTTAAATTTTCGGTTGGTCTGTACCCACTTGCGGTCGATATGCCAAATTTGGGGGCACTTTATCGGTCAGAACGGGCTAACGCGAAGTCGGACAAAGACCCGCCGGATATCGTTGTACTCGCCAGGAACAGGCGAATAGAATGAGGGGTCGCATGAACACATTTAGGGTCTGGGGTCAAATATGGAGTTGGTACAAACAGACGGCATTTTGTGTGAAATTTTCGTAGTACATTATAAAACAAAGACGTAAGTTATATGGCAGCGGGATGACTGGTCAGATCGAGACCCGCGGGGCCTCGTCAGATGCCTAGATGGGTAGACTAATTGGGAACACGCGTACTTTTCATCATTGACCCAATGGTAACCAGAAAAGCCAGTTGTTAGTATGCTGGTCGGGCAAATTTGGGCTTCAAAGGATGCTATAAAAGAAAGGTTTTGGGCACGGTGGGGCGGACAAATAGACACAGCGAGTCACGAAGATCAAGCAGTACACATATATATGCATAACTATATTTCCATATAGGCCTAGGTTAGGTCCACTCGGAACCATGGTCTCCAGCCAAACCTAGCGTAAGTATTGGCTGTTAATTGAATGTTTACCCGTTTGTCCCTAGAATATCTCAGGATTTCCTCCATCGATTTGTGATATCTTGGGCTCGTTCGAGAGCCCTAAAAATTCTCTACCGAAAAGTACTCGGGGCCTTTCCGGTACATCTGAACCGTCGGACGGTTACGGGCCGATAAACAGGCCCGAGGTCCGTCATTTCCGAATAATCGGAAACTACCGTAACCCATTTGTCTCAGCTTACTTTTGCGACCATTTGGCTATAGTTTGCTCGAACCAGGTAAAATTGATAGTCCTAGTTTCGATCACTTTCCGACCCCTTAAATTATCAAAGGCCTCCTATTCCCGGACGGTCTAAATTTTTAATTTCTAAAAGGGAAACAGAGGTTGTTGGTCGAGTTCCGTTC